>BQNB010061123.1:759-36628 GCA_026074375.1 Tanacetum coccineum | reverse complement strand
TCAAGCACGGAAATCAAATATGAAGAATTTGTTTTTGTAGTTATATCAGTTGATCAATACACCATATTCAATTAATTTGAATACGCCGTATCAATCTATTGAATAGAATACATTGTATCGGTTAAGAAAGTTAGATACGCCGTATCCAATTAAAGTGAATATGCCGTATTAGGTTATCGACCAATACAATGTATAGAAAACAATAAAACAAACAAAACATACAAATAATTATAAACAATTATACAGAATCTTACATTAATCTAAATTACACTAATCCTAAGGGTTAAGTTAATCTAATGTTAAAAACCAAAATATTAAATAAAAATAAAGATTAAACAACTTCACTCCCCGGTAACGGCGACAAAAACCTGATGTGTCGTCGTGTAGGTTGTTATTTTAGTTATCAAGTTTTACATTTATATTTTGCCGACTTAACCTAAAATAACACTTTAATGGGCAGTGTACCCGATAAGATGTAGTTTTGTTGGTAAGTAGGGTGTTGATCACTAAGAACGAGAGCGTTAATATTTTATTCTATCAATATTTTGGTTAACTAAATTAAGTCATTTTAAACTATTTTATTTCTAATCTATGTTAAACCTATGGTAAACATATGTTAGTCCTAATTCTAACGGATAAAGGGGGGTTTTCAGTCTGAGAGACTGGCACAGGTTTGGTGGTAACTTAGATCACTTTAAAACACAATAAGATAGAAGAGCGGTCTAGCCAAATGTAAGAAAACTGTATTAACCATGATTAATCCAATTAAAACGAAGGTTTGTTTATTTTAGTACAATGAGTGCTTATTTCAAGGCGGCATATCATTCTAAGATTTAGGCGGTATTTCTTCCTAAAACCTAGATACGTAGAATTCTGTCACAATTAAACGCATCCGCATAAAGCATCCTATTCGCTGATTATAATCTATCTTAGGAGATTAATAATGGTGATCTTATTAAAACCTAGCTCATGGAGACTTTACCCACTTACTGCTTAATGGCAATTTATATTCTAGTAGTTCACTGTCCAAGTCTTTACCAAAGGAATCAGTACGTTATTTGTTGATCCTACGTCACCTGCTAGTCCAACTTGGTCACATAAACCAATGGTAAAGATAGGGCATTATTTGTGATCCTATTACTCTAGATATATAATTTGCTATATGGAGAGCCATCCTGACATCTAGCTAACATGGTCGGTATCACTAGATCCAGTTGAATGATAGGTCGTATACAAAAGCACGTAAACAAGTATGAATTGATAATTATAAACAACGATTAATGATAAATTAAGTAGTCGATATAAACAAACCAAACATTTAAATCTTCATAATCATGGCTAATACCCAAGGGTATTAGCCCTTAACCATTATAAACAATACAAGAATAATCAATCAACCAAGGTAAACTAACTGAGTTAAACGAATGATACAAAAAATCGAGCGATTACTAGACTATAGGAGATTACAAGGTGTTTCCTATGGAATTAGTAGTTTTGCTTGACCTCTTCTACTCTTCTTGTCTTCTAAAAATCGACTTTTATGGTTAGGGTATCAAAAATATGATCAAGCACACCTAAAACTCGTTTTTAGATTTTCTATTTATATTGTTTGGAATTTGGTCGATACATCGTATTGGTTGAAGTCAATACGGCGTATTGGAAGTTTCGTTGAGCAGGGACCACGTTCAATATCTTCCAGAATATTCAATTACTATATCTTGTATACGGCGTATGATATCTTCTGGATATGGCGTATAGGTCTTTGTTCTTCGTGGTTTCTTGTAAAGTGCAGGCATAGATACGCCGTATCTTCCTTGATGGATACAACATACAGAATGTCAGAACAGTTTCTTTAGATTTCTTCGTTTAAGATCCAAAATACGTGCCTTTTAGCTAATCTTCACAAAGTACTCCATAATTACTACAATTCTTAAATATAAATGATTAAGTAACAATTCTTGTAATAATTATAGAAAATGGGTAATTTACATGTGATAAATGATGCTATAAAAGTTACGTTATTTGATGTCATCAGCTAGATATGTTGGAGGGGTCAAAGATATTTTCAAAGATTGATTTACGGAGTGGATATCACCAAATTTAGATTCCACCAGGTGACGAGTAGAAAATGACATTTAAGACTGAGGACGATCTATATGAATGGTTGGTCATGCCTTTTGGACTATCAAATGCTCTGAGTACCTTTTCTCATTTAATGAATCAGGTATTAAAGCCATTTATTGGTTCATTTGTCATAGTTTATTTTGATAACATACTCATTTATAGAAAGTCCAAAAAAAGAACATCTCGGACACTTAAGAGAAGTTCTCATTGCATTATCTCAAAATAAGTTGTATATCAACTTAAATAAATGCAATTTCCTGGCCGATAAGTTATTGTTTTTGGGTTTCATTATTACTTCTCATGGTATTCGAGCTGATGAAGAGAAGGTTCGAACAATTAAAGAGTGGCCTTCGAACCTTAACTCGAACAAGCTAAAGAATAGGACTAGTAGTCTTCACCAAAAGTCGTAAACCAGCAAGGGCGACAAAATCACATATATCACATCATAAAGAAGTAGAATAGACCGTACATGATTGCATTAATTCAATCACTCGAGTAAAACCCAAGGTTAGACGAAAAGTGATATAGGTATGGATCTTCTAATCTTGCTCCAAAGGTAAATAAACCAACAAGGCGGAACAAAATCACACATACTACCGTAACACAATAATAACACAGTGATGCTCGCATCCTCATTCGAATAAAACCTAAAGATAGAGACTAGGAAAGGGAAATAATTGTTGTTAAATAAAAAGTTACAAAACAAATAGATTAAGTCCAAACAAATAAGACACAAGTTGCTAGATACTTTCCCGACCGTTCCCATGATAAAGACACATAAAGATTTACACAAAACATCTTCGGTCATAGATTGACAAAAACAACCTATGTTGGCGTTCCCGTAATGGTCAATGATGCATAATTTCTTTTAAATAAAACTACGTCAGGTTTTTCATTTATAAAACCATAACTACCTCGACTATTCCTACGCACTAAAGAGCAGTGTACCCTATCGTGTATAGTGTAGTGATTGGTAAGTACGGGTGTCGACCCAAATAAAGGTTTGTGTCTTAATTGCCTAATCGAAATTATTTTTCCTACCTAACAAGACTTAAAGAAGCAGTTTGGAATTTTAGTAAAATTATTGCAGGATGCTTGGGTGGTAAGCCTTACTGTCGAAAAAGGGAATTGGCATAGTGGCAGACAACTAGAAAGGATAATCGCATTCAATGATCTTATGTGCAATGTCTCGTTACAACCTTAGAAGGGTCTAAATTCGTTAGGTCTAGTTTTGTAGATGTACCTAACCTATGTGT
Source organism: Tanacetum coccineum (assembly GCA_026074375.1). NCBI lineage: Eukaryota > Viridiplantae > Streptophyta > Magnoliopsida > Asterales > Asteraceae > Tanacetum > Tanacetum coccineum. Next base: position 33,248 of record BQNB010061123.1, on the reverse strand, counting down.
ACTGAGTGGAAATGGACTACGCCAATGGAATATTAACCTATTCTCAGTTTATTATGAATAAGGATTCCTTTTAATTATGAGATATACTTTATCTAACAGGTGGTCTTCTATTAGCTCGCACTCCTAACCAGGGAATTAATGTTAAGGGCTCTAACCTCATGGGTAAAGGGGGAACAAAACTTAACTACTGTGTTGGTCTCACTTAACATCCGGTGTTAAAAGGTTAATACGATCACTCAAAACTCGTACAACTACTCAGACTCAATCCTCATATCAAATACCTACATAGAGTTAAGGATGAGTCAAAACAGCGCTAAATAAATGGAGGAGATGAGACGGTTGTGGCGAGGGGAGCAGCGCAGAGACCCGCGATGAATGGAGAGCTTCAGAACTCTTAGAATAACTATTCGGAGGGAGGTGAGGATAGCGGATGATACTAGTAGAATATGAGATACTCATCTATCTATTTCATTAATCACAAAGACACGCGCTGTCAGGAAGCGATCATACAGCATAATAATTGCAACATCTAAGTCAGGGAGCGGGTGGGTGGTTCTATTACATCAATAATCCATATTGCTAATCCAATAGTCAAAATAACTGAATTAACTTGACCACAGAAAAATTGAAGTATAATTAAAAATTGTGCTAGACCATTGCTCTCTGCTCACCTAGTTGAACGTCATGGCAAACCCTGAAGGGTTTTCCCCTACATCGAATGCTCAAACTACTTTTCCCTTTTTTCTTCTTTTGCGGCTGTACCAATCGAATGAATTGAATGCGTGAATCTGTTCATGTGATATCTTTATATAATAAATTAGAAGTTTGGCCTCTGTACGAGTTTAGTTCCCCATTTTCCTTGTATTTTATAATTCATTTACAAAACTTCATAAGATTTATGCAAATATGGTCCCTGTGATGACTCGTCTTTACAGCGTAACAACATCGACCACGTTACGCCGTAAATCTTCTGACTCAACATTTCTTCAATTAGTATTAAAATTGTTTACGACGTAATTTAATCGTCACATTACGCCGTAACCCTTAGTCAGCATAATTATCTTCAGCAATAAATATTTTACGGTGTAACTCTTACGGGACGTTACGTCGTAATGCCTCGTCAGCACCAAATCTTCAAAATTTATAATTGATTACGGCGTAACTCCTGCGGGATGTTACGCCGTAATATCTTCCATAATGCGGTTTTTGTCGTATTTTCTTCATTTTGCCATTTTTCCGCATCTTCTCCATTCCAACGCCTCTAATTACCTGAATTCGCCAAATAAATGAATTAAGTACCGAATTCATATAAAAATGACATATAGTGAGGCAATAAACGTGGGAATTTATTGAGATAGATAAAGTATTAATTATTGATGTTATCAAATAGCCCCCCCTTACTGCAACTTGGCCCTCAAGTAGAACGTTAAATAATTTTATTAAAAGATTCCCCCTTTTGACGTGCGGAGAAAGTAATTTATTAGTTACTTGTACAAGAAAACATCAAAGCTGAACACCTCATGAAAAAGGGATCGAAACACCTCAACTCCTCATGACTACTCTAAGTATTTCATTTCAGGTGCTCACCTCAATTGCGACATCATTACTTGTATTCAATCATAAGCTTAGAAGTACACAAATCTCCACAAAAGCGGTTTCATTAGGGTCTAAACAGTACGCAAAAGCAACAAGGTTGACATATTGGGTATGAATGTGAGATCATTCTTGCAATCCTTTACCAAAAAGCGTTAACACCAACAGGGAGACAAAATCATATATACACACCTAAAACGATGGAATAGACATACACGATTGCAATCAATTCCCCCATTCGAGCAAAACCAAAGGCTTAGATTGGAGAATGATATAGGGTAGGATAAAGACATGGGATTTTAATTGTTGTTAAATAAAAACACAAAACAGATAGTCTAAATACACTAAGGTTGTCATAACCAGCTACTGTAGCTTCATTCTTCACAATCATTAAGATGGCTTATAGTTGCACCATCTTTTCATTTTTAGCACATAGATAGCTTATAGTTGCACCGTATTTTCTTTTGAATCATTCAAATGCTACATGAGTTTATACTTTTATTATATGCACCTGAGCACATTTATACATAACATAAAAAAAAAAACATCCCCCACTTGATATGAACCATATCAAAAGTGATGATACAAGGGGGTCTATAGATCATTATTGATAGGTCTTCCACGCATGCATAAAAAATCTGAACCCATTTTCCCAAACCAATGGACCTTAAGAGCAAAGTTTCAACACTAAGAAAATAAAGACAACGCGGTAGCAAGGCGAAATGGTGTAACAAAACATATAGGGTTTAAACAGGGATTGCCTTAACAAGGTGATCTAGGGTATCTTGCACTAACATTGAGTGCAACAAAGGGTTTTACATGGGGAGGTCGACAAGTCAGTGTGACAAGTCGATAAAAACAACACATATAGCTTTTTGGGTGATTGTCTAAATAGTTGCCCGTCTTAACCGTCTATTCCAACTAATCAATTAGGTCTCGAAAAGATGTACAGGCAAAGTTCTAAAGTCTACAATACTACCGGCACACTCATAGTTTTGGTGGATTTTTGTATAATGTATGAAAACGGAATCATTAGGCTTAACCTCACCAACTGGAATAAATGGTTATAGTGTACTCGGCAAAGATTCGTTCTAGTTCACTAAGAAAAACATGTCAAAAATTTTAAAATTGGCATCATTTTTCAAAATAAAACTAGAAAATCAAAGGCAAATATAGGTCAAGTGATAATTCTAGTCCCATCCCCCCCCCCACTTGGTTTGTACAATGTCCCTATTGTACAATTAAGGAAATGAAAATTCAAAAATAAGAGTAGAATTAGAACGAAAGACTCCCCTGGATTTGCTCGAAATGGTAAAGAGACAGCATGCTCTAAGCCATGCTTCAAGTCTGCTTCCTTGAGCAACATCCACCATCTCAAATATCTCTGCATCCTCTTAAATATCATTCTACTAGACCGGTTTGGAATGCTTCCTTGCAGGTTGATTAATATCCTAACACCCTATCATGTGCATTACCTGTATAGCTGCAATAAAGACTAATACCAAAAGCATAAACCAAGATAAAAAGCACCATAGCACAAAATATACAAAATGATACAGAATAAACCTAACTCACTTTTGTAGGAATCACGGTTGCATTTAGCGTATGCAACAAGCCTTTTAAACCACTTGGTGGCCCAAGTGGACGAGTGAAGTCTCGTGAGGGTTTCTAGAGAGCATACCCACAAAGTTCATTTACTTGTACATGGTTTAGAAATGTTTAAAAGCTTGAATTTTTGATTTTCAGAAAGAGGTTATCGGCGAACCTCGGGTGGTTATCCGTAATTAGTTTTTTTTTTGGTAATTTTAGAAAAATTTATTTTAGTTGTACAGGCGTAACCGATGGAAGGTTTACGCCGTAATTGATGTGGTTACGGCGTAACCTTAGTTGTTACGCCGTAACTGCTGCTACAACAGCTACATTTACCACATAATTACGGGTCGAGCCGGTTTTGATTTTTCCCTCCTTCCTGCTGAACCTGTAAAAACAAGTGAAAAACATACAAACCAACTAAAATGCAGAATTTAAAATGAGCTAAACTAAAGGATAAGTCGGGTTGTCTCTCGAGTAGCACTTTTCTTTTGAACCGAGTCTTTAAGTTAGACTCAAGCCTCAAGCATAAGCTTGCTTGGACATCTACACACATGTGTATCCTTCTTGTCATCCTGGTTCTTACCCCAAGAACTCCTCAACCTGTTAATAATTGCTCAACCTGCACACTAACAAACCTGTGTATAAAATGTGTAATAAAACTGAGTAATAGGAGAGGAGCATAATAATGGCAAATACTTAACTCCGGATTAATACCACTCGAATAGAAACATCAAGGTTGGCAGGCTCAATATTAAGACACAAGTGGTATTAAAAAATATTTTAAAGGTTCAAGCAATGCCCAGACTATTTTTGATGTCCCAAACCTGGTAACCACATATGTCGCAACAAGCACTACCAAGTTACGCCATAACCAAGTCTAAAACGAATTTATTTATTTATTTATTTCACATACTAGTTACGCCGTAACCAATTAAACTGGTTACGCCATAACAGAACAAGTTATGCTGTAATCCAAAGCAATACGCCATAACAACACTTAATCAAATTGTGACAACTGTGCCTTGAGCAGGTTAGTCAAATCGTTAGTATTGACTTGAGCATCATTATGTGCTATATAATTATGTGTTTTTTAAGTACTTATGTGGGTTTGGCTAACCAATCCATGGAGCTTGATCGTCTCATTTGCGAATGAGATTTATGCTGATTTGAGCAATTTCATTTTTGTTTCACCATTTTAGTACCTAATGAAAATGATGGTATAATTCAATGGTGTATGTAACACCTCATTTTTACATATAAGCTAGCGAAGCTACTCTGGGTATTACTTTCATGATACAACAATTATATTAATAGAAAACACTTATAAAAGAGACATTTTTGGAAAATTTAGTTATCATTCATTATAATCAGAGTTTTTACAAAATGCAGGTCCCACAATCTAAAACATAAAGTGTGAATGATAACAGTTCAGCCATCTTCAAGTCCATGCCACTCCGTGCCGTAAGTTGCTTAATTACCTGAGATAAACATGCTAAAAAGTCAACACAATGGTTGAGTGAAATTCATAGGTTTGATAAACAGTTTGAATACAAGTCATAGTGTAATAACTGACAAACACATATTATTATGAAAATTGTAATTGTTTAGTGATAATGGGTCACGTTATTATATACCCGTTATTTGTAATAATTGCAACAAATACAATTATCATAGTAACAGTGTATTATTGCGTTATTGTCTTGTTTGGTCTGATTTGGTCTTGTTCCTTGTCTGGTCTAAGCTCATGGCACACAAACTGACTAGTGTATATATATACCCAAAATGATGTGATATATATATATATATATATATATATATATATATATATATATAGATAATGGCCCTCGGTGTAGGTAATTGCCATATACCTATGAAATTCAAATATAGTGTGTTTGGTTACCTATCCGGCTAACACAAACAGGATTCGTCAATCCCGATAGATCTATCCACAATATTCGCGTTCACCCGAAAGTGATTAATGGTCCATGATAATGAATGAGGGACTTTTGGGCATAATGGTAACTTTAGACATAGCTGTTAATAGGTATCAGAAAGCATACAACTTGTAAAAACACTTGTATTCCTGGTTTAAGCAAGTATAAGTCTTTGAAAAGTAATCACATTGTTATAAGATAAACGAGTATGTAAAAGAGTTTGTAACAAGCATGTATCCCCCTCGCGGGTTTATAAAACATGTAAATAAGTAAAGGCGAGGTTATGAACTTCACTAAGTCTTTGAAAAGTAATCACATTGTCATAAGATAAATGAGTATGTAAAAGAGTTTGTAACAAGCATGTATCCCCCTCGCGGGTTTATAAAACATTTCAAAAGAATTGAAAATGCGAGGCAGGAAATCCCCACCTGATAGGTAGAATTAATATACATTCCAAAATGAAAGCTAACGACCTATCACAACTTAACTGAGAAAGGTTGATATAGCAAAATGCTATAAACACCAGTCACTCAACCTAGTAAATATGTCACGTTTTAGGAAGATTGATACTCAAGTACTTTGGTTCAGAGAAGTCTAAATTGTTATGAGTTGAATGGAAAGGTTTGAATTATTGTATCACTGTTCGGGCCATCATAATTCAGAAGTCATTCAGTAAACGTTTGAGGAGCTAGGGCACTTTAAATCGTAAACCTAACAACTCAGTCAGAACGTAATACCAAGATGAAACTCTTAATATGAAGCTCCCTAGTATTGTGATACGATATAATCGGTTTTAAGCGTTTTAATCAATATCTGGAAATGTTAAGCACGAGAAGCGTTAATTAAAGTTATGTCTTGTAAGGTTTTAAATATGTTTTTATACTTTTTCAAAATGTTAGATTTTAGACCCTTAAGAATGAAAAGTGGCAAAATGTACCCTTGGGGTTTGCATTTTACGAGTTTGGTCCTTCAAGTTTAAAAGATATACAAAGTAAACCTTGTACTTTAGAAAGTGACATAATATACCCCTATAGTTATAACTTTGTTAAAATGACATTTTTAGTCCTTTTAGTTATGAATTTGAGAAAGTTACGATATATACCCCTTGCATGGAATACTTTTGTAAAACAAGTCTGAATTGCCATGCAAGCTTATTTTAACATTCTAAAAGTCATTTACAGGTTATAACTTATTAATATAAGTTAAAATATGAAGGTTTATCATAATGAAAGTTTAAAATAACGATTCGTTAAGCTAGGAAGCAAAACGGGTCAAATTAGGGTTTCAAAACGTAAACGCGCGGGTTTTAAGCTCAAATTCTTTCATGACTTAACAAAGAACTTATTTTAATGTTAGTTAAGCTTATTGGGATAGATCATAACAATAGTTTACAAGTTTAGTTTATAGATTAAGCAAAAACTTAAAATTAGGGTTTTGGGTGTACGGTTTTGGATCAAAACAGAAAATGAGCATGAATTGAGTTATGAAACTTTAACAAGAGTATATTTAGGATCATAGAACATATAAAGTGATAAGAACAGAAGTGAACATCCAGAACCTGGGTTTGAACTTCAAGGAGCAAAAATGGTGGAAATGGGTCATTTCGGGTAGTATTTTCACTCGTACGCCTTGTATCTTGTTCTTGGGGCTTCAAATCTTCAAATATTTGCTTGAATGATCTTCTTAGATGATCCTAGGATCATATGGAGCAGAGAGTGTTTGCTCAATTGGGTTATAGAAAGAATAGTTGGAGATGAAAATGTAAAATGAAGGTGTTATGGGATCTTATTTATAGGTAAGGATCCCTTAGAGCCAAGATTTCTTAGCCAAGTCTGAATATAGGACACATAGTAACCTAGAGGGTGGCTTAGGATAGGCATGTTATGAGTTTTCTAGGGATAGAAACTAGCTTTGAGGTGTTGGCTACCTCTTTTGATGCCACGGCTAGAAAAGAAGAAACAAGAGACCATGTGAAGTTTTTCTTAATAAAAATATTGAAGATATTTGTTTTAGAAGGTGTGTAAGCTGCTTAGGAATGCATGTGGGTGAGTCATGAGGTGCTTGTTTGCAAATAAAAACTCAAAATGGGTCAATTTGCAAGATTTAGGGTTCGCGGGTTCATTTGAGTCTTCTAGGGCTCGAATTGTTTTCTTTGGCTTATATTTCGTGCTCATTGATCATGGAGTGATAGAAATATGTTCTCAAGGTTTGTATCAAGGTTTATCAATGGGAATTCGCAAGTGGTTTGGGTTAAAGTGGGTTGAAAATGAATGATATATGATGCAGGTTCAATTAGGGCATATTAGGGTTTCTTTAGGGTTTTTGAGCTTATAATTCGTGTATATTTGAAATATAATGATATATATTTGTTCACAAGACTTATATTAAGGATTAACAATAAGAATTGATAGGTGGTTCGGGTTTAAAATGGGCGAAAACGAGTAAACGAGTCAAATGATCCATTTAGGTATGTTTAGGGTTTCTTGGATTCATTTTGTGTATAATTGAGATGAAATTATGAAATGATGATTGAATATGATTGATAATGTTGTAAACTAAGTTATCACAACTTATTTGAGTATTGCTTTAGGTTTATGATGGATAAAAACCAAGAAACGGGTCATGGTTTAGTATTTAGCTCGGGTTAGGGTTTCGACGTTTAATTAGGGTTTGAGTGTAAAAAAGGTTATGAAGCTTATGTGTAACACCCCCAAAAATACAACAATGCAGCGGAATACCACATGGGGTGCTACTTCATAATACACAGCGCTAGATACAAGAGAACGACCTCTAAATGTGTCGTTTGTAAAACAACCTCGTTGATTTTAATCAAAATCTTGAATTTAATATACATTTGTCCCATAATTGCATCACAATGAAAAGCTTGAATGTATAGACTCCAATGCACTTCAAGAAATCCGAGCATATAATTTCCCTGAGAAAAACATGCTTAAAAAGGTCAACATAAAGTTGGTGAGTTCATAGGTTTCTGTAAATACAAACGTTAGTTTCAATAAATGTATCTGCCCACTGTATCATTACAGTATCCTGTAAAAACGTTTAATGACTACTGTCTCCCTACAGTATCATAAAATAATTGTGTGACCATGTAAAATCCTTAAATGTACTTCCAAAATTATGTATGATTTTAGAAATCAATTAGCTTAAAATATCAAGTACCATTCTAAGCCCCAATAGTCCCAAAATGTACGGGTCAAAGTTGGATTACAAATATCCCAAATAATGTATGCCACTTTATTCTAGTGTGTATAAAACCATGAGACCATAAACTCTAAGTTCATGAAACAAAGCCGCTAACATAAACAATGGCCATGTCATACAACGGATGTCCCCCACCTGGACACCCTCACACTGAATTACTTGACGTGTGCCTACAACCGGATGTCCCCACCTGGACACCCTCAGCATTGAATTACTTGACGTGTGCTACACGGATGTCCCCACCCGGACACCCTCAGCATTAAGTTACTTGACGTGTGCCTACACCGGATGTCCCCACCCGGACACCCTCAGCATTGAATTTACTTTAACATACAACCGAGCTAATCCCAAAACATAACATATTAGTTGTGCTTACGTTTTAAAAAGTAACCAAGTAATGTATCTCCCCGAGATATATAAAGGTGTATGTAAACCAAACAGGTAAATCAACCATGTAAATGCGTTAGTAAAACATGTTAAGCAAACGAGTTGAAAATTCACGTAACGAGTTTTAAATCAAACACGAAATTGAATTTCGTAACAAGCATGTTCTCACCCCATAATAAATGTAAAACATGTAAAACATGGGGGCCATGAACTCACCTTTGATGTTTTGAAAGAACGATTGTAGGTAGGCATCTAATTCACTTTTGATGATGAAGACTGACTGATAATAGCATCTAATATGTCATCAATACGAATGGAAAGAATGAAGCTTGCCTGAACCGAGGAAGATGCAGCTTAACTTAACGGCTAAGTCCCCTAGCCTAGATAATATGTTGTGTTCCCCGTGAATAGGTTATGTCAACTCGACGCGTTGATAAAGATTTAGATTAATCCCCCCCCCTTTGAAATGGTTTTGGTGACTGGTTAAATAAATAAATTTAGAATATTCTCAAAGTGTGTAATATATATTCTATATATATTACATATGAAAAATAACCCTTATATAATTCTTACTATGAATTATATCATAAAAACGATCAACCCGAAGATTTATAAAAAGTATATAATAATTTGCAAGTATTATATAAAATGTGTGAATAAATAATTAAACCAATTAGTTTGACAACCAATTTAATTAATAAACAGACTTTGAATAATGGTAGACACATGTCTTAACGTTATGAATTTATCAAACCATGTTGGTAACAATTTATAACCATTATACAAAATACCAAATTAAAATAATATTTTATAATTTAAGTTACGTTTCTCCGACAGGTCGTGTCCAAAATGGTTATCTCGATATAAAAGTATAGTTTTTGTTCATTGGTCGGGTTATGGTGTAATACAAATTATTATATCTTAAATATGTAACTTAGTCCCCTTTTTATCGATTTCTAAAACAATATCAGTTTTTGTAAATCCTTAACAAGTATAGAAAATTATAAAATTTTCGTCATGACTTTCCCGTTTATACAGCGTTTTCCCATATACGCAAAACTCAACGTTTTCCCATAATATGTTGCAATTGTTAACGTTTTAATATTTCAACCACTCCTCAGTTTTTTGTGCTAATAATAATATTATATGTATATTATTATAATCTAAATCAAACAAATTTAATAAGTATTATATTATTTAACCAATTAAAACCACCAAAAAGTATTTTATCCGGTTTGATATTTTATTAAAACCCTATGTTGTTTCCATGTTGTTTTCACTCACGATATATAAAACCAAACGAACCCTCGTTGTTTCCTTCGATTGATTCGCTCACCAAAAACGTCTACGATGCACTCTCTTAAACCAAACACACTCTACTCGTGCCAAACCCAAACCAAACACCCTATTATTGCTAATCCACCCAAATGGACCCAAATCTGTTACACACCCAACCAAACGGACCTTTGTCCCAAACAGCCCTCGTGGCTGTTAAACCCACCACCAAACGCCCCTTGTGGGCTATGTCGCAGCCAAACGCCCTTGTGGTGATACATCAACCACACGCACCCCTCCTTGGTGCTGCGACAACCCAAACGCCCCACTAAGTGTCGATAAATAAACTCACCCAACGCACCCTCACCGGTTTTTATACCCGGCTGTTACCACAACAACCCGACCCAACCCACAATCAAACACCCCTAGCTGCTAACCCATCCCGACAGCCCAACCCCCCGGCTGGTCCCCGACTGTTAGCACATAACCCAACCACACCACTCATAAACGTACACCCTCAGCTGCCAAACCCAAAACCGACCCCGCTGGCCCACAGCCGACCGACACCCCTCCCCCCTGCGGCTGCCTTGCACCGAACATCCAACAACCCCCCCAACAAACACCCCTAATTTCAACACGCAAACGAAACCCCCCGGTGATAACTAACAAAACCACTCGACACCCTTTCCCCCGGCTGTGTTCGCATCAAGCAAGCCCACACCCTTCGTGGGGCGTTAACACCCAAACCCCACCCTTTTGTTTACAACCCAAACCACACGCACCCTAAGTGGTGCTGCGGTGGTTTTCAACCCACCACCCTAAGAGAGGTTCTCGGCAAACCCACGACAAATCCACCTTGCCCGAATTTGAGAACCAACCGGACCTTTGTGGTCTATATCGAAACCCAACCCACCCTTAGTGGTGGCTGCCCCACTAAACGCACCCTCGTGGTGCGGTGACTGTCAAACTGGGCGCACCCTTGGGGTGGTCCAAAACCGAACGCACCCTTGATGTATGTTGTGGTGGTGGTGCGTGGTAGGTGATGATATTGGTGGTGGTGGCCGGCTGCGGCTGTGATGGTGATGATGCGCTGTTGATGATGATGATGGTGAGGATGGTTACTAGTGACGATGATGATGGTGGTGTTATAGTGGATGTGGGGCTGTCGTGGGTGGCTAGCAAGAACATGGTGGAAACACCGTGTGCATGCCGCGGCTGAAATGAGCCAACAAGGTACTCATGTGGCTTCATTTGAGACCAAGCAAATGTTATAGCAGGTGCATAAGCTGCTTAGAAGGGTTAAGGTGCTTGTCATGGAGGTGCTTGCACATGGGTGGACTTTAAAATGGGTTAAAATGAAGGAAAACAAGCCGCGGGTCTGTTTTGGTATTATAGGGTTCGAATTTGATTCTTTGACCAATATTTCGAACACATTGATCAAGAAATGTTTAAAACATGTTCTCATGGTTTGTAATAATAAGTATTAACAAAAGTTAGCAAGTGGTTTGGTTTAAAACGGGCCGAAATTGAATAAATAAGGTCGCGGGTTCACATAGGGCTCGTTTAGGGTTTCTTTGGCTTTCTTGGCTTATAATTCGTGTATAATGGATCAAGGTTGATAGAATATTGATCTTAGGCATTGTATAATGGATTATTAATGAGGATTGATTGTTGGTTTAAGTTAAAATAGGTCAAAATGAAATAATTAAGTCGTGGGTTGGATTAGGGCTTGTATTGGATTCATTAGGGTTTTCTAGGCTTCAATCTTTTGTATATTGTTAAGATAAAGATAGATACTGAATTGTAAACTCATTTTATGAGTTTACAATGACTCTTGGTTGCTTACTTAAGAATGAAATGGTTAGAAACGAGAAAACGGGTTGAATGATCATTTAGGGTTTCTAGATTTATTTCTTGTACACTGTTGTTAATATGGTGAAATGATGATGTAATATGGTTGAAAATGTTGTAATTAATGTTATTACAACTTATTTGAGTATTGGTTTAGGATTACAATGGATAAAAATCGATAAACGGGCTAGGGTTTACTATTTAGCTCGGGTTAGGGTTTAGGGTTTTAAATTAGGGTTTTGAATGTAGAAATAGATATGAAAGCTTATGAATGGAATAATTAGGGTTTACACATTGTATATTGAGTGCAGTAGCTTGTACACAAGTGATGGTGAAGAAATTAGAATGAAAACGGAGGTAAAACGGCTATGTCATGCTTAATGACTTATACATTGTGCTTTGAAAACTTGTACTTGACTTGGAGGGAGTTTATATTTCAAATGAGATGTTATGTTACTTGTATATATGCTTTAGTAGCTTGTACATTCACTTTAGATATTAACCTTTCATGGAATTTAGGGTTTAGAGGTATATGATAACGGTTTAAAGCCCGTTTTGATATAACGTTGTGAATGGTACATTATAGGAATAATGTACTTTGTAATAAGGATATGATGATATTGACTTGACATATTGTGATGTTTGCTTGACATATATGAAGACAGGATTGCCATAGATAGGTTGCGTGAGCTCGTCTACTTTAGTTATGTAAGTTACATGACATACTGAGATATTGACAATGCAAGTAATGTAATAAAGCGAAAAATTTCCCCGTACAATTGTGATAATAGTAAAATAGGTTTTGCATTTGATGAAAATTCTTGGGTTGTTATAGTCTCCACCCCTTACAGAAATCTCATCCTGAGATTTAATTGAAAGTTATAGTGATATAGATGTAGGTACTAGGCATGAATTTGATCTTTATGTTAGGCTAATCAAGGTCACAAGTTTACGTATGTGATGCATTTATAATTATGTTGCGCACCATAATTATAATTACCTCCTTTCACACGTCTACTTATTTCCAAGATTACATCTCTTGATGACAGCCAATAGAATTTCTTCAGATTCTGATAGAACCTGGGTGATGAAATACTTTGATGGTTATGGGCCTACCATGCTTCTGCTATGCTACTGTGATCGTAAAGAATCGTTATTCATTAACCTTTAAAAGACAACATCGAATAAGAATGCTATCACAAGTCTTTGGAAAAATCTTCATACCTAGGGGTATTGAAATCATTTGATATTGTATAGATTCTTATGTGTTTCCTTGTTATTATGTTGCAGAATATGACAGAAAATTTTAGAATACGAAGATCATGGAATAAGTGATGTCAAGGAATGATTATGAATTTGTAAGAGAGTTGCTAATCACATGAGATACAGATTTTTAAATGAACAGATGATGAAGGTAATAATGATAATAAAGGTAATAATGATAATGATTAAGGAATTGTTTGTACAAACGGATTGAAAGAAACTTGTTTGTACGTATGTTATATACTTAAGCCTACTTATTTATAATTTAGTCACTTACAAAAAGAAGCGTTCAACTCCTTGTAACTGAGAATTTATAAATTCATAGTTCGGAGATTTATAATTTCCTTATTCAAATGAAGAAGTGACCTAATTCATTTCAATAAGATGATCATAAATCGTCTTACCTAAGCATAAAAACATGATATGGTAATGTGTAGAAAATGATATGATCATGATTTGTTAGATAATATTGAGATGTTGATTGTACTGACGCCCATATAATCGAGGATGATAATTTATGTTTCAAAGGTATGAGGAGAGTATTCAGAGTTGAACATGATAGAATTGACGAGTTTTGATACCACCAGATAACAAGATGTAACGGAATTATCACTTTATTATTTCATGGATAACTTTACATACGAACTTTACATATGAAAAAGAGTTGATACTTATGCTAAGTATCTTGTAGTAGAATAAAAGTAACAGACGACGAGGATTGATGATTGGGGTTTTTAGATTGAAGAAGATTCTGATGAGAGTTGAATATCCTCGAGAGTTGTTTCTAGGGTAGAAATCCTAAAGTGAACAAAATTAAACTCATCCCTAAGTATGTTTTCCTGTGGCCCTGTTGTTTGCTTTTGAGCACCGATTCGCATAATGTCCTTTCTTTCCACAGGCATTACAAGTTACGGATACCGTTTGTAGATTGTTTCTAGTGGTTTTGTTTCTGCAGTTCTTGGTCAGATGACCTACTCTGTTGCAAGTCCGGCACTTGACAGTACAAGGACCTATGTGATGTAGGGTGCATCTTTCACACAAAGGACGGTTTCCAGTATATCCGTTGGTGGCAGTATAAATCTTGAAGGTTTCTTGTCTTCTATTCTGCTGTCGGTGGTAATCATCATTACGGTTGTTATTGTTGTAGTTATTCTGATAGTTGTTGTTGTTGACGATGTTCCCTTTATCCTCAAGCTTTCGTTTGTGATCATTGGTTTCTTGCACGGAATCACGCTTTATTATTTGATCCATTAACCTCTGGGATATGTTGATGGCTTCCTCCAAAGTTTGAGGCTTCGAGGCAGTAACGTTTCCTTCAATGCTTTGCGGTAGTCCCCCGATGAAAGCTTCCATAAGTTTCTCAGAATTCGGCACCATGTTTGGACATAAGATTGTTAATTCTTGGAATCTTCTAATATAAGTCTTGAGATCACTTCCATTTACAGTTAGACCATAAAATTCATCTTCCATTTTCTTGATCTCAGTTCGAGGACAATACTTCCAAGTTGTAAAATTCGTCTTCCATTTTCTTGACTTCAGTTCTAGGGCAATACTTATTGGTTAAGAGTCTTTTCAATTCGGTCCAAGTGATTCGATTGGCTTGATCTATTTCAATAGGTTGAGCGTATGAATTCCACCAGGATAGGGCATCATCGGTTAAAGTACCGGTAGCAAATGTCACTTTGTTTTCCTCGGCATAGTTGCTACGAGAAAATACCGATTCAGTCCGCTCAAACCAGCGAATGAGGTCAACTGCTCCTTCCGTACCACTGAAGTAGAAAGGTTGACAACTAACAAACTCTTTATAGTTTCCCGTTTTTGCTACAGGAGTTCCAGTAGGTCCGGTGTTCCTGTTGGGATTACTAGCACTTGCCATTGTTTCAGCTTGTGCTTTTAGAGCTGAGGAAATGCCATTAGTAATGAGTTGCTAGATGGTAGCTAAAGTTATGGCTGGTGTTTTAGATGTTGACGTCCTTTTGGGAGGCATCCTATCAACATAAGAGAACACGTAGTAAGAATGACATCACAAGTTTGGAAAGTAATAAAAGAAAATGTGATGCTTAAAGAATAATGCTTATTTTTGAATTTTTAAGCACTTAGAGGTTATGGTATGATTCCATGAAGACTCGGAGTTCTTGAGGAATGGATTGGAGATGATGATGAAAGAGAGATAAGTTGGAAACAATAAGGTACGAAACGGGATTGCCTTTATAAATAACTTCCCTTTTTACTGTACATAGTCAAGATTTGACAAGCATTTTTATTTATACCACACATCCCGTGGCTAGGATAAAGCTATAACTAGTCTAAGAGTTTGTTGATTCTGAGCTGGAAGATGACATCCTAAAGATCTTCCTGATCCGTTTGGTGACGAGCTTGGATTTTCTCAATGATTTGTTCAAGATCGGAAATTCTGTAGTGAGCAAAGGCAATCTTATCCTTTTGCCCTAACTGCTTCTTTTGAAGTTTGAGAATCTGAGTACGAATTCTCTTAAGTTCGGTCTTTAGTTCGTTACCATTTCTTCGTATGATCATTCTATCATTAATACGTCCTTCTTCCATTTTCTTAATGCGGTAAAAAGAGAGTTCATCTAAGTAATTCAAAATATCTTCGATTTGTTCGTCATGATGTTTCAGATGCATCTTAATTGAACTTTTTCCTATTTCAAATATTTGAGGTGGGGTAGGAGTATAAACTAAGAAAGATGGTGATACTAAATTACGAGTTTGATTCATAGATGAATTAGATAACGTAGTTGAGGAAAAAGATGGGGAACGGATTCACTTCTTAGGTGGTAATAATTCTTCAAGAATAAAGAAATATCGAGGATCAAATAGTAGTGATGGTGGTAATACCGGAGATGGAGTCAAAATAGCTGGTGAAGTAATAGGATCTGGTGGTGAAATAGGTAATTCCTTAGCATAAAATGCTTGTAAGTCCTTTAAACAAGGATTATTGTAGAAAGATGAGATTACTAATGGGATTATATTAGAGTCTTCCGAAGAGTTAAAAGAAATGCTTCCCGATGAAGCTGGGAAATAATCCGATGAGACCAAAGTATAGTTAAGAATATTCATAGAGGAAAAAGCATCCTCGATATCGGAAGTAGAGCGGTTGGGAGAAGACATCGTTCTGATAACAACCCAATTGTAAATAACATAAGTTATTTATGTAATAGTATAATAGTTATGTATCTTTACATACTGATACGGAATGTAGTGGCACGGAGGAATTTGATGGCTAGAAAAAGAAATGTGGTTATAGTTAAGGTTTTGACCTTGTTCTCTATAACCATGGCACTGATACCAATCTGTAACACCCCCATTTTGACAAATATAGAAGCGGAAACTAATCTGGGGTATTACTTCATGGAAACAACAATCATAATCATAGAAAACGACCCAAAAGAGACGTTTGTTCAAAAGATACGTTATCATTCATTTCAAATCAGAGTTTTACAAAGGTAGGTCCCAAAATCTAATTACATACAATGTGAATGATAACAAGTTTTAGCCACCTGAGATAAACATGCTAAAAAGTTAACACAATGGTTGAGTGAAATTCATAGGTTTGATAAATAGTTTGAATACAAGTCATAGTGTAATAATTGTACAAACACAATTATTATAAAAATGGTATCGTTATGATCTTAGGTCACGTTATTATATACCCGTTATTTTTAATAATTGCAACGAATACAATTATCATAGTAACAGTGTATTATTGCGTTATCGTCTTATTTGGTCTGTTTGGTCTGATTTGGTCTTGGTCTAAGCTCATGGCACACAAACTGACTAGTGTATATATATACCCAAAATGATGTGGTATATATATATATATATATATATATATATATATAGATATATATATATATATATATATATATATATATATATATATATATATATATATATATATATATATATATATATATATATATATATATAGATAATGGCCCTCGGTGTAGGTAATTGCCATATACCTATGAAATTCAAATATAGTGTGTTTGGTTACCTATCCTGCTAACACAAATAGGATTTGTCAATCCCGATAGATCTATGCACAATATTCGCGTCCACTCGTAAGTGATTAATGGTCCATGATAATGAGGGACTTTTGGCATAAAGTAACTTAGACATTAATTATAATGGTATATCAGATTAGCATATAGTCTGGAAAAACACTTGTATTCGTAATTTACAGCATGTATCCCCCTCACGGGTTTATGAAAACATTAAAGAGATTAAAAGTGAGGCTATGAACTCACTAAGTCCTTGAAAAGCAATCACATTGTTATAAGATAAACGAGTATGTAATAGAGTTTGTAACAAGCATGTATCCCCCTCGCGGGTTTATAAAACATGTAAATGAGTAAAGGCGAGGTTATGAATCTCACCTAATAGGTAGTTGTAATAAATATTCCAAAATGAAAGCTGACGACCTTATCACAATCTTAACAGGGAAGGTTGATATAGCAAATGATAGTAAACAGCCACGTCACGCAACCTGAGTAAATATGTCAAGTCTTAGGTAGATTGTACTCTAGAACTTTGGTTCAGAGAGTCTAATATTGTTATGAGTTTGATTGGAAAGTTTGGAATTATTGTATCACCGTTCGGGCCATCATAATTCAGAAGTCATTCAGTAAACGTTTAAGGAGCTAGGGCACTTTAAATCGTAAACCCAACAACTCAGTCAGAACGTAATACCAAGATGAAACCCCTTAATATGAAGCTCCCTAGTATTGTGATATGATATAATCGGTTTTAAGCGTTTTGATCAATATCTGGAAATGATAAGCACGAGAAGTGTTAATTAAAGTTATGTCTTGTAATGTTTTGAATATATTTTTATACTTTTTCAAAATGTTACATTTTACACCTTTAAGAATGAAAAATGGCAGAATATACCCTTGGAGTTTGCACTTTTACAAGTTTGGTCCTTCAAGTTTAAAAGATGTACAAAGTAAACCTTGTACTTTGAAAAGTGACATAATAGACCCCTATAGTTATAACTTTGATAAAATGACATTTTCAGTCCTTTTAGTTATAAGTTTCAGAAAGTTACGATATATACCCCTTGCATGGAATACTTTTGCAAAACAAGTCCAAAATGCCATGCAAGCTTATTTTAAGTTTCTAAATGATATTAGCAGGTTATAGCTTGTTAATATAAGCTAAAATATGAAGATTTAACGTAACGAAAGTTTAAAATAACGATTCGTTAAGCTAGGAAGCAAAACGGGTCAAATTAGGGTTTCAAAACGTAAACGCGCGGTTTTTAAGATCAAATTCATTAAATAATCAATAAAGTGGTTATTTTAACATTAATTAAGCATGTTAGGATAGATTATAACAACATTTAGTCATTATAACATTTAGTTTTAAGAAAAACATAAAATTAGGGTTTCGGGTGTACGGTTTTGGATCAAAATGGAAAATGAGCATGAATTGAGTTATGAAACTTTAACAAGAGTTTATTTAGGATCATATGAACATTATAAGGGTGTAGTAGCAGGTATGAAGATCATAGAACCTGGGTTTGAGCTTATAGCTTGAAAACGGGTCGAAATCGGGACTTTTAGCTTCGTACGCCTAGAATAACGACTCCCGGGCTTCTTTTCTTGGTTTCTTTTGCTTCACTTATGTTCTTGGGACTTCTTAGGATATCTTAGAATACATATTGAGCAAAGGATTGCTGCTATGATGGGTTATAGAGGAGGAAGTGGGGGATGAATTGAAATGAAGAGTTATGCACTCTATTTATAGGCGAATGAACCTTGGAGGCTAAGGGTTTTTCATGATCTGATCTAGAACACTTGGAGCAGCTAGGGAGTGACTAGGAGAAGCTAAGTAATGAGTTGTATAAGCTAGAAGCTAGCTTAGAGGTGTTGTTTCTTTCTTAGTGGTGCCGTGGGTAAACAAGAGAGGAAAAGAGGCCATGTGCCAACTTGGTGGCTAAGAGATTGAAAGGAGGTACTTATAAGAAGCTAGGGAAGTGAGGTGCTTGTCATGGAGGTGCTTGATTGCAAAAATATTAGTCAAAATGGTTCAAATTGCAAAGGTTTTGGGTTACGGGTACACTAAGGCTCATTAGGGCTCGAATTGAGTTTTTGAGCTTAGATTTCGAGTACATTTGATTAAGAATGATAGGTTACTGATCCCAAGATGTATATTAAGGATTATAATTAAAAGTTGATAGGTGGTTTGGGTTAAAATGGGTAGAAAATGAGTTAACAAGGTCGCGGGTCATTTTAGGGCACGTATAGGTTCATTAGGGTTTTCAAGGCTTATAACTTTTGTACATTGCTAGGAAAATGATAGATGATAGATTGTAAACTCAGTTTATGAGTTTACAATGGCACTTGATTAATTGTTGGTGGTTTAAATGGTTAAAAATGAGTAAACGGGTCAAATGCTCCATTTTGGTACGTTTAGGGTTTCTCGGATTCATTTTGCATATAATTGGAATGAAATGATGAAATGATGATTGTATATGATTAGTAATGTTGTAAATTAAGTTATTACAACTTATTTGAGTGTTGGTTTGGGGTTATGATGGATAAAAACTAAGAAACGGGTCATGGTTTAGAAACTAGCTCAGTTTTAGGGTTTAGGGTTTTGAATTAGGGTTTTGAGTGTAAAACTATGTATGAGAGTTTATGAGTAGAATAATTAGGGTTTAAACATTGTACATTGAGTGTAGTAGCTTGTACAAAAGCGGTGGCGAAGAAATTTGAATGAAAACGGAGGTAAAACGGCTATTTTGGAGATCATGCTTAATGATTTGTATATTGTGCTTTATAAGACTTGTACTTGACTTAGAGGGAGTTTATATTTCAAATGAGATGTTATATTACTTGTACATATGCTTTAGTAGCTTGTACATTCACTTTAGATATTAATCTTTTAGGGAATTAAGGTTTTAGAGATATACGATAACGGTTTAATGCCCGTTTTGATATAACGTTACGAATGGTACATTATAGGAATAATGTACTTGTTAAAAAGGATATGGTGATATTGACTTGACATTTTATGATGTTTGCTTGACATATATAAAGACAGGATTGCCATAAATAGGTTGCGTGAGCTCTTCTACTTTAGTTATGCAGGTTACATTGCATACTGAAATATTGGCAATGCAATAAAGCGAAAAATTTCCCTGTACAATTGTGATCATAGTAAAATAGGTTGATTTTGCTTCTGATGAAAATTCTAGGTTGTTATAGGAACGTCTACCAGTGAAGTTGCCTTAGTGTTAGGAGTAAATATTGTGTCAATACCTGTATCTGGACTGGGGTTGAGCATGTTAGAAACGAAGCCAGATGACACAGAAGAACTCTGCTGTTGACCTTCAGGATTGATCGGAGCGGTGATTATCACATGAGTATCTTCTGTTACCTAAGTTCCTTGAACATTAGGTAGTGGAGCATCTGTCATCACAGTATCTCTTCCCTCCAGATTAATGTTCACATCCCTGTATAGTTCATTCGCTTCATCTTCTTCATATGTTGCCTCTTCATCCATCTCCTCTTCCTTAATATTTGCACCTTAAACTTCTTCATCACTGTCTTCATTACTTTCATCATCACTTTCTTCATCACTTTCTTCTTCATTTACTTCATCATCTTGTCTTGCTTCATCATCATGAGTGGTAAGCTTGGGGTGAACAAAGTCATCACCATCGTTATCTGAATCAGTTTGCTCATCATCATCATCTTGATTTGCATCATCTGGAATTTCATCATCTTGATTATCAGCATCGTCATCTTCATCATCTTTATCAACATCATCATCATTGTCAGCATCATCATCATTGTCTTTACTCACATTCACTTCATCATCATCTTCTTCTTTACTTGACTTCCAAGAGATTTGCTCATCATCAGATTTATAAGTCGGTACATCGGGAACCCCTGGTATACTACCAGTTCCTTCATCTGCACCTGAGCCGCTGGCGTGAGAGCTGTGAGTTTGTATTAGGCTTCTTTTTGTTGCTAGCTTTATTTGTTCAGCTTCAGTCAAAGCAACCTCAAATAGCACTGTTAAACCTTTTGACTTTGTTACAGATTGCTTCTTCTTGGCAGTTTTATCTCCCTTTGCTACGGTCTTAATTTTTTCCTTTAGAAGCTTGAGTAAGCTTCGTCTTGGGAGATGATTCAGAATCAGCTTTCTTCTTTGTAGATTTTGGTTTTGGAGTCTTTTCACCAGTAGCATAAGCATGGTAAGTCATGTAGGCTTCGGACTCCAGCATGGCTTGGTTGGTCAAGTGCTGAGGGAGAATAGCGTCGTATACCTGTGTGTCCTGATGTTTAGAAATGACTCTTATTGTGGTGAACATGAAGTCATCCCTGGCATAGTGCCAAAACATCTTGTTTCTCCTTGGTATTGCCTGATCCTTTGCCATGAAGTAGTCTACAATGACTTTGGTGAATCGTGGATAATACATATCATTGTTTTTCTTAGAATTTTTATTCTCCACTTGGTACACCAAATCTTCCCACAGCAAGTACACGTAGTAAACAGTCTTGTTATGATACATTCCAAAAAGAATTGGAGCACGTGACAAGCGAAGACTTTCCAGAGCAGTAGTTTTTCCACTTAGACACTTGTTGATTATGGCAACAAACGATCTCCATGGTTGATGCATGTGATTGACGTTGACATCAGATAAAAACTTGATCTCACCAGTGTGTCCAAGGTCTCTAATAAAAGATAAAATCTCCTCTTCAATTGGGTGGTTCTCTTTCAAATATCTGACTAGGAGTTTAGGGAAAAATCTTGAGCATATTCTCTAAAGTGTCAACGTTTTCTGTGTGGACTTGTGTCTTTCAAGCTTGAAACGAAGTTAAAGAATGATGTCGATGAGACAGTGGGGGGACCCAGAAACTCTTGCAAGTATATTTCGGTACATCAGCAGAGATCTTAAATGCATTGTAGAATGGAGTGAGTTTGAGAGCATCTAAAACCACTTAAAGAGTAGGTTCCTTGGATTTGAGAATTGAGCTTAGTCGGAGATTTCTTTTCCCTATCTTGAGACGGTCAGCAAGGGCGACTAATTCATCATCCAGTGCCTTTTGCTGAGCTCCTTGTGTTGTCCATGATTCTGCTATGATAGGATCAATACAGTTTATGTACAACCAATTTTATACAATATACTATAGAGACCTTTTGATTGAGCACAAAAAGTTAATTCATGATGTGAACGTTTCTTAAGAATTAGGAACTTTAAGACTTTTTGCACTTATTAAGATCTATCCATTTAAAAATGAAAACTTAAGCCAACATAACTTGTTTTAGAGTGTTTAATTAACCAAGTTAAAATAACTCCCTAATTAAGTTTTTAAATCGCCTTTTATATTAGAAATGTGATCTTAAGTGTGTTTAGTTTTTAAAACAAAAACTAATTTCTAAGGAAAAAACTTGTTGTTAGGTTCCTTAATAAACTAGTTGATTGGTTCCATAAAGAAGAAAGTTGTTCGGTTCCTAAAAGCAATCTAGTTGTTCGGTTTCTAAAAGAATCAAGTTTTTTGGTTCCTTAAGAATCATGTTGTTCGGTTCCTTAAGAGTCAAGTTGTTTGGTTCCTTGAAAGACATGAGTTGTTCGGTTCTTGTTAACGAATGAGTTGTTTGGTTCCTATTAACAAATGAGTTGTTCGGTTCCTATTAACAAATGAGTTGTTCGGTTCCAATTAGAAAATGAGTTGTTCGGTTCCTATTACCTACAGTTGTTCGGTTCCTCTCCCCCCCCCCTTTTTTCCCCCCCCCCTCCCACTCCCCCCCCCCTTCTTCCTCTTCTTTCACCATGATCTAACAAATAGTTGTTCGGTTCTAATAACTAGTTAGTGTTCGGTTCCTGTTAACAACTAAGTTGTTCGGTTCCTAATAGCTATAGTTGTTCGGTTCTTGCTAACAGCTAAGTTGTTCAGTTCATAATAGCTATAGTTGTTCGGTTCCTTAATGTACTTAGTTGTTCGGTTCCTTAACCAAGCAGGTTGTTCTATTCATTAATGAAATAAGTTGTTCGGTTCCTGAACCAAACATGTTGTTCGGTTCCTTAACTACTCAAGTTGTTTGGTTCCATTTTGAAATTTGCATAATCATGAGTTTTAAGCATTCTCACTTGTTTCTTTAGCATTCATATCATGGGGATAACATTTAGGCTCAACTATAGCAACACTTAAACACAGTTTCTTTAAGATTTTACAAGAAACGAGCATGTGTCAACTTTAAACACATATATTCAAGAAACTACAATCAAGGGCAAGTTTTTATGATTCATTATCATTTAAGAATGAGAATACAATCTTCTTTGCACAAAACCCACAAACTTTATACATCCTAGCTCAAAAACCTAAATTTTCAATTATTAAATTAAGCACAACCTAAGAAAACGTTAACCATAATAAAAATTGCTTTAAAGAAGTGTAAGACACACCTAAAGCTACAAAACCCCTCAACTAATTTGATGTTTTAACCATTTTGATTTTCAAGAACCCCAATTTGAGATTTAGGGATTTTGAGATCAATATTGGATGAAAAAACAATTCCTTTGAGACGTGAGTAGTGTAGGTGATAGAGAACACTTTTTATATTATACCTTAGAGATAAAATTGCTGGAATTGAAGGACAAGATGTGGTGATTCGAGTAAGGGTTTGAGAGAGAGGGAAACATATCTAAAGTGTGTGTTTGAGTGTGTAGGTGACAGGGGGGTGAATGATGTTATAAAACTAGTTTTGTTTTTAACACATTTGACCAGATGGAGATCGCTGTGGATAGTGTACCCCTCAAGTTTCTTATTCTGTTTATTTTTCACTCTTAAGTTTTATAAGGCAATAAAGGTTTAACAATGGCACAAATAGTCCCTAATATTTTTACTTAGCATTCCTAAAAAACTTGTATTTGCACACTTACTCCCTAAGGGCTTAAACAAATAACATATAAGACACACATAAGCTAAACTTAATTAACTTTCCTTACAAATGATATTCCGTTATTGTTTAAAAACCTTTTTCTCATTAATCCCATCATTATTATGAAGAAGATATTTGACATTTTCTCCGCCTCAAACAATGACCCGTTTTCTAGTTAAAGAGTTGTAGTCGTTGTTTGAGTTGGTCAAATGTCTTTGAAAAGCATTTTCTGATGAACCAATGTTTTATTTTTTAAAAACAAACACCTTAGCAAATAAGATTTCTCTTATTTTTACCCATAAGTGCACTGACACGTACACTTATGGAATATAGGAAGCACGGGTTATGATGCAAAGTAATCACAAGCCTTTGCATGTTCATAAAGTAGACCATGCCCAAGAATAAATTCCCGTTATGAGGTCAAGTTTTCTTTTTGAAATACTTGCCTTTAAGATGATGACCGGGTTGCTATCTGAAATAATAGCAAGCCATTTGGCATGTTTTGAAAACTATTAAACTTCTGCTCGAACTTCATTTACAGCCTCGTATCATTATTGAATGACATTTCTACGACTGTAAATGTTATCGATTTACAGAAGACATTCCATTATTACCTCTTTTTATAATTTTCTCATTTTTGAATATTTTTCTTTGGTTTTATGAGTTTTATATTTTTGTATTTTGTTTTTATAGAACTTTCATGAAAAATGAAAAATATTTTTGGTTGTTATGGTTTTAATATATATACATATGTTACAGGATATTTGAATAGGTACCACCACTATTCATCAATTTCATCTGCCCATTGTTTTAGGGTCTCCGGTGTAAAACTCCGCATTCCCAGCTTGTTGATAAGAAATTCAATTCTTTCTCTTGCAAGGGCTTTTGTGAAGATGTCCGCCAGTTGATACTCCGTATTGACAAAGTAAAGTTCAATCACCCCATTCTCAACATGCTCCTTGATAAAGTGAAATCGGATGTCTATATGCTTCGACCTGGAATGTTGAACATTGTTGCAGCTTAAGGCAATAGCGCTTTTGTTATCACAGTACATTGGAATTTTATTGAATCCAAGGCCATAGTCGGTAAGCTGTGATCTCATCCAAAGAATTTAAGCACAACATCCCGACATAGCAATATATTCAGCTTCCGTACTGGATATCGCAACACTTTTCTGCCTTTTTGATGACCAGCTAACAAGTCTATCTCCCAGAAACTGCATACTACCAGATGTGCTACGGCGTGTATCTTGACAACCAGCATGATCCGCATCTGCAATGCATATAGAGCAAATTTGAAGAATCCTTCTGATACCAATAGTCCCCTGATTGACGTTCCTTTTAGATACGAAAGATCCTTTGATCTCGGTAAGTGCTTTTTTTTTTTTGGTTTTAAAAAGGGGGGCCGAGGCCTAGTTACCGGGCACACATGCATATAGCAAATTATAGATCAGGTCTACTGGCTGTGAGATAAAGGAGAGTGCCAATCATACCACGATAGTGTGATGGATCAATGGCTTTCCCTTCTTTATCCTTATCCAGTTTGGATTTCTCCATGGTATGTGCTTAAATACATATACTTTTTACCTAATAAAACAACCCCAAATGACAAAAAACGGACATAAAATGCCAAATATATGCTTGTTTTGCTATATATACTGTGCATGTACCGGATATTCACTAAAGGACAAAAACAAAGCCAAAACTGACAAAACCGAGCACGGGATAGAAAGAGCGTGAAAAGTCAAAAAGTTAAAGTCAAAGTCAAAGCCGATTCTGAAGAAATCTTAAATGGGCCACCCATACCCATTTAATGGGCCGGGTCAGCCCATTTAGCCTTCATTTATAAAACCTAAAAGCTAAAAAAGCCCATGATCCCTTTTCTATAATACCCGGCCCAAAAACAAATCATATAAGCCCATTTCCATTTAACCGTTTAACCCTTAACCCCGTTAGCCAGTTAAAAACTTTACACCTTTAGTCCTTTTTACTTTACACCACAAGTCCCTAAACCCACTTAACCCTTTACACCATAAGTCCTTAGGGACTAACACATTTGGTCCCTCCATACCCAACACCCTAACACCACTCATCCCTTACCCCTAACACTCGTTGCAACACAAACACAGAACAACCCTTTCCCGCCAACACTTTACTATTCATCATCCCCTTCACGTAACCCTGCACCACGACAAACCCATCACTCTCATCCCAAAACCCCAAACGAACCCCACTTCATAAACAGCCAAAGCCACCTTGGCAATCCTGTGAATTCTTATTGGTTTATGAACAATGACAAAGATTCAATGGCTCAGATTGCAAGCCTTGGAGAGCAAGATGATTTGATGGCTAAGATGAAGACTCCTAGCCCCTCTCACATAAGAAACAACACAGATGACCAAGACTTCTGAATTCGTCCTATATATAAGGACAAATGTAACAGTTTAAAGGCACTAGAGGGTAATATAGTTAGGAGAGTTTAAGAGAAAGTATTTTTATTTACACCTTATTTTCCAGCTTATTAACCTTAATTGTATTTCCTTTTCAAAGTTATTTAACCTTAGTTTTTATTAATTCAAGATTAATTTTCAGCTTATTCTTAACTCTGTCTTTACAATCCTGTTTTTACCTTAATGCTTAATCATGTTTTAAGAAAGTTCATAAGCTCTTCTACTTTTAAAATCAGTACATATCTCCATTTAATAACATTGTTTCATTTAAAATCAACTCACCCCCAAAAATTACCTCAGTATAATGTTAAGGATGATAAGCCAGACAAGGATGGGCTTATGGACTTACCAGCTTATCATAAGATAAGCTGGAGCTTGTTGAATAAGCTCTTTTGAGCATTTAGTCCTTGTTTTGAGCAAAAGGACATATTTACTTTCACTTTTATTCTTTTAAAGCTTATTTTATGTTTTGCTTATTTACTGCTTATATCTGCTTATTCATGCTTATTTTGTGCCTATTCATGCTTATTTGTCAAAAAGTAGCTTAGAAGCTTAAGTTTTTAGTTTTAAAACAGTTAGTTTAAGTTTCAATGAATCTGTCCTAAAATAAGCTTTTTAGTCTAACTTATCATTAAGTGCTTATTTTCCCTTAATCTTTGCTTATTTATATTTTATTTGCTTAGCTTTAAATCTGTCTTTATAAATTTTAGCTTAACTCCAACTTTTGAAGTTTAAAAATAGTTTTTGAGATTTTAAGGGGGTGTTTGGTTTAGCAGTCTTAACCATGAGTTAAGACTGGTATGGCTAATTTGTCTTTTTAATCAATTTCAACATGCTTAGAATTGATCCTATAGTCAGTCGTTTTAAGTTTTTAAAGGTTTAAGTTCACAGAAACCATGTTTTGATCTTGTGGGTCTACTGTTTGTCATAGAAGCTTAATTGCTAAGATTTTGATTAAGTGCTTGTAAGTGTGTTTTCTTGCTTGTTTTAGGTCATGAATTCAGTAGATTAGATCTAGTTTAAGTGTGCATTTTATTTTTGTGAGGTGGTCAAAAACAGTCTAATTTCCTTCAATTTCAAAGTCCATAAGCTAGGTTTTTCATTAAGCATAATTTAGTTAGTTTAAGCTTGTTTTAAGGTCTGATATTGATGGTATAAGCTCTTTAGATAGCAAGCTTTATCTGTTTTTACCTTTTAAGTTTTCCCTTCAGCTTATACTAGCTTATAATTAGGGCTGCAAAAAGCCCTTTGGTCTTTTAGAAAACATTGAAAAAAAACTCAGTACATACTGAGTTTGCATAGGCCAAACAGCTTTTTAGTCTTTACTTTTTTCTAGCTTATTTCAAAACCAATTTTCTTAATTTTTGTTTTAATGTGATCTTTAGTGTCCAAACTCAACTTGTTTTCACTTTTAGCTTATTTCTTTTGCTTATTAGTTTAAAAAGTTAGCTTAAAAGTAGTGGTTAGGACCTTTTATGCTGTTTTAAAATTATTAATCTTTTTACTTGCCTTTAGCTCTTCAATTTTAGTCTTTGCTTATTTCCTATCTCTAGTGCTTATTAGGTTTAGGGTTAAGGTTGATTTCAGCTTATTTGCAATTCTTTTTACTTATTGAGTCTCAAAAAGTCACTTTCAAAAACCTTTATTTCTGTTTTAAGTGTCAAGTTGTCTTAAGTGTTTTAGATGCTTTTCAGCTTATTCTCTTTGCTTAATTCCTGTCTATTTTGCTTGTTAGGTCTAGGGCTTAAGCTGCTATAAGCTTATTTGGTCTCTTGTTAGCTTATTGTGTCCTAAAGTTCTAATCATTTTATGCTAAAATGACATTTGCTAAACTGTCACCTTTAAATAGCTTTTTCTGAGCTTATTATTAAGTTTCAAATGTAGTCCCTTTTATTAACTTTGCTTATTTTCATGTTATTTAGCTTTTTGCAAAAAGAAAATAAAAAAAATTCTCAAAAAGAGAGGTCACGAGGGTTGAACCTGTGACCTCCCCTTTATATACCAAGCATATTTAACACACACAACTCAACCACTGCCCTTGGGACTTGTCACCTGTCATACCTTGCACAATCTAATATATAACACCTTTTTTCCTTTTTAAGCAATCAGCCCATTTTAGCTTATTTCAAGCTTATTCCCTTAAGCTGTTTTGCCCTTTTTATTTTTCCTAGGTTTAGCATTGTCCATAGTACTTTCCGTAAATATTTCAGAATTTTCCCATTTAGTTTAGTACTTTTAATTAATTTTTTAGATTAAATCCGTTTTTAATTCATAATAAATAATATGAAAATCAAAAAAATATAATTCTTTTTTTTAATTTTCTTTTATCATTTAGGATTTATAAAAATTAAATTTGCGTTTGTAGGGTTAAAATTTCATAATTTAGGCTTTTAAGTCGCGTTTTTACGTTCCCGTTATCGTTTTTAATTCGTAGTTGCTTTCGTTTTTAGTTTAGCTTGCCCTTTAATTGCTTTTTCCCGTAGAATTAGAAAACCAAATCCAATTTGTGATATTCAAGCATTCTTCCAGAAACCTTACCTCGATTTTCTATTCACGCCTCGTTGGGACACGATCCGGGAAGGTTTTTTAGGGTTTTGCTTTGGTTAAAAGTAATTATCCTTTTAAAAAGCCTCGCAGAATACTTCTCTTACTATTATTGATATTTGTGATTTATTTATATATGTATTATTATTATATATATATATAGAGAGAGAGAGAAAGCAAGTGACCAATTTTTGGCGCCGCTGCCGGGGAGGTTGTGAAACGATTATTGTGTACGTTTGAAAATTAATGTTTGAAGACCCTTCCCCGTGAAGTTATCGCTTTCCTTTGTGAATATATTTTTTTATCAAGTAATCAAAAATTCCAAAAATTTTGAAAAACCAACAAAAACGACCGTTGTGTCACTTGTTAATTCGGCTCACCTTTAGATTACAAACTATAAGAGATGTATAAGGAGGGTCGATCCTACGAACTTCGACCCGAAAGGAGAAGGTTTTTAATAGCTTCGCGCTTACCCGCTCCTCCGCTTCTTTGTGCGTTTTCTAAAGAGCTACCGTACACTTGTTCGATTATCGGTCCCAAAAATATTTTCTTGTTTAAGATACATAAAAATCCAAAAATATTCTTCTTAACCCCATTTTGTTTAATTCTTTATCCCTCTTTAATTCTATCATCATGTATGGATTTAAAGAATGTTCGTCTTGTGGAGCTTTGTATAATAAAGAACGTTGTTGTTCAAATGTGAATTTCGTAGACAAGTTTGTTCGTGATCCTAATAAAACACCCGACTCGTCTCAACTACCCCCTCATAATTGTCCCAAGTGTGGAAACCCGGTTGATGGTCTATATTGTCGACAATGTGCTCTATTACGAAAGAAATTAGAGGAAGTTTGGTTTACAATTTGTGATGAAAATGAAATTTTCCAAGACTTTCTAAACACTTCTGAGTCATCCAATGACAATACTAACGTTGTTAATGCACCTCAAGAGCCATTCGTCTTCAATCAGGACCCCGGTGAAAATTCTTCACAAAGTCCTCCACATATTGACCACCATTGTTGTTACGGGTGTGGTGATTCGTCAAACGGTATCTTTTGTCAACGATGTACTTGTGAGTCTTGTGGGAACGGTGCTCATTATGGCTATAATTGTCCACCGAAAGTTCTGATTATCTCTAATCCAGAACCATGTTACAATAGAAACGTTGATGAGTTCCCACACACTTTGCCAAGTCTTTATCCGACTGAAAATTCATTCACTTATGATTCCAATCTTAATTTTGTGGATGATTCTCCTAACCCACCTCCACAACCCCCGACGTATTCTTATGAGTTTTGTGGGAACGATGCTCATTATGGTCACGATTGTCCACCTCAAGTTCCGTTTATCTATAATCCGGAACCGTGTTACAATCAAGACTTTAATTTCCCACAAAATTTTCAAAGTTTTCAACAACAATATATTTATTGTACCCGTTGTGGGGGCCCGCATGAGACTTTTCAATGTCAACAAGTGATCTTCTATGAACCTTGTTGTGAAAATTGTGGGGGTCCTCATGAGACTTTTCAGTGTCAACCGATGAACCAAAATTTTGATAATTCTAATTCTTCTAGTTTTGACCAATTTCAACCCCCGCAGTATCCCGTCATTCATCATCCTCCTCAAGAAACGAGTGTGGAAATGTTGCAAGCTAGAGAAAACCTAATGGAATCTATACAAACCTTTTTAAAGAAGTTTAATCGTATATCTTTTAGAGAAACGCCAAAGGTTTTATTGCTAGCTTGGGAGAAATTTTTTGAAATTAAGCATGCTTGTAAAGAAAAGCAACATCAACCAGAGGATATACAAGAATTGCTTCGTAAACTTCTTAATGATGTGCAAATTATAAGTGAGGAGCCAGCAGATTTTATTAATACTCCAAACTGGAATCGTGTCCTTGCTGCCTTCTGCAACAAGATGGTGATGATGACGAGGACGATACTATTGCAATCACACCCGTTTTATCAACCGAGGAGCCCGTTGACTCTCTAAGTATGGGGGACGAGCATCTTAGCACTATTCCTGAAAAGGAAGATTCTAGTGTTGAGGACCTGTCCCCGATCCCAATGAGTCCCGAGGTATTTCCCGACAACATGTGTGATGTGCCTTTTTGTGACAATTCCACCCCTCTTGAAGCTTCAAAAGATCATTATATGATTCTCCTCGATTCCAATGATGATTGTTCTTCGAGTTATGACGATTCTTTTTACAGTGTGGACATCGATTATATCGATACATCACCTCCCGATTATGAGCTCGTCAGCTTAGAGGAGGTGAAGGATTTTGAAGATAGAGAGATTGATACTGATATTCTTCTAACAATCAAAGACGATACTCTTTATGAAAAATTGTTGAATGTCAATCTTCTTATTGCTAAGATCGAAGCATTAAAAGATAATCCCACTCCATCTTCCGATTTTGTGACCAAGTCTTCTTCCACATCTCTTAACTTTTTCCTGGAGGAGACTAACACCTTTGATAATTCTTTACCCGAATCTGAAACTTTTTGCTTTAATCTGGAAGAGATTAGTAGTGGCAGTCCCACTTCTTATTCGTATTTATCTCTTCCAGATTACGAAGCATTCTTTTGTGATAGTGAACCCGATTCGGGAAATTTCACTATGGATGTGGTGGAGGATATTTTTGATAATCCAACAAGAGAACCAAGAGTTCATGTGCCTAATGTTTTACCCACCCATCCCACCCTTCATCTGGATTCGGATTTCACTCTTTCTAGTGATTCCCCTAGATCCGACCTTGTAGTTTCTTTTCCTTCCGAAACTAGAAACAAGATTTTTGATCCAGGGATATTCATTAAAGTCCAATCCAAGAGATTTCTATCAATAAATGAATTTTCTATCTCATTCATGCGTGATCCTCTTTCTCTAGTGTTTGACACTTTGCTCCTATTTTATCCGAAAATGAGGACAACGTTTTCAATCCTGGTATTCTTGTTTCTAATGAGGAGAAATATCCTCATCCCTTATCTCATCGGGGCTTTAAAGCTTTTCAGCTCATTTCTGAAAGCCCGATGATGATTTCTGGAGGGGACATTCCTATCTTGGATGTTCCGTTTCTCCATTTCTATCCTCCTTGACCAGCTAAAGTATGGGGGATCGAGTCAGGCTCAAGACTCGGTTAACAAAAATAAGCGCTTCGTGGGTGGCAACCCATGCTTATCCTAGTAGTAGTAATGAATAAGTGTTTTGTGTTGTGATGAGGCTCGCCTCTACCTTTCTCGAGTTTTGCTTGTGTTTTTGTGATGATTGTCCAGGATTTGCCTGGATTTTGAAGCCTCTCATGCTCGCGGTTTTTGTCCTTCGATCACTCGAGCTTCACATCCTCAGCTTCATTTAGGGAATCCAATATCCTAATCTTATCGACTAACGTTTTTCTTTTGGCATAATTAATAAACGGCCTTAGATTTACGTAGAGACCCTTCTTAAAACATTGAGGACAATGTT
>BQNB010061122.1:0-36628 GCA_026074375.1 Tanacetum coccineum | reverse complement strand
CAATGTATTTTTGGTATGTTTTTAGTCATTTAAGTCCGTTTATAGTGGAAAATGGTATGTGTAATTAAACACATATCAAATATTTAAAAGTTTTTGTAAATATTTTCTAATAAAGTGTTTAGAATGTGAAAGTTATATTTTTATTCTAAGAATTATTTTTAAGTGAAGAGTTTGTTTGAGAGAGGTGATGTTAGAAAACTATTCGTTTAGAACTTATAAGTTTTGTTGTTTAGATAACTTTATGTTTTGTTATTCATCAAAACAAAGAAAGATCGTAAAATATAAATGAACATTTTTACGGTTTATTTGTATTAACAAAGTCCTAGCAACACTGAATTCCCTCTTAATACCCTTCATTTCACAAAACTGATTCATTACACTATTTTTGAACTCAGTTCCATTGTCACATCTGATAACTTTTACTTTATGGTCTAGTTGATTTTCTATTTATGTTATGAAAGTCTTTAATATTCCACTAGTCTCATCCTTAGTGGCCAAAAAGAATACCTAAGAAAATCTACTAAAGTCATCAGTAACAACTAGGCAATAAGACTTTTTCATTAAACTCTTAATAGTTGTAGGACCAAATAGGTCCATATGAAGCATATGTAAGGGTTTGCTGATTGAGTTCATAATTTTGGCCTTACAGGGGGCTTTGTGTTGCTTTCCTTTCTGACAAGCAACACAAGAATGGTCATTTTCAAAAATCTTTAAAGGCAAACCTCTAACAAGGTTTCCCCTCACAAGTTTGTTCATGTTTTTAAAGTTTATGTGACCAAGCCTCCTATGCCATAAATTGGATTCATTAATTTTGGCCTTAGCAAAGAGGAAAGTTAAACCTTTAGTGGGAACAACACTCTTTAGGTCAACACTATAAATGTTATCCTTTCTTGGAACTCTCTATGAAAACCTGACTTTCATCAAGTAGCATAAAGTCAGAGGATAAGACAAGACATTCAGTGTTAGTAAAGAGAACATTATTCTTTTTGTCACATATTTGTGACACACTAAACAAGTTATACTTAAGCTCCTTACAAAAGTAAACATTATCAAAATCCAATGTTCTTGTTTTGATTTTACCTTTTCTAGAAATTCTACCTTTACCATCTTTAAAGGAAACAAAACCACCATCATAATCTTCATATTCAATAAGATAACATTTGTTTCCAGTTATGTACCTTGAGCAACCACTGCCAATAACTCCTTTTTCCTTGTACTCCTTCTGCTGTGGGTTGCCCTGTACATAAAATAAGAGAATTAGACTTTTTTGGGGATCTAAGCCATTATAGACTTGGATCTGCCTCGTGCATCAATGTAAGAATATTTCTTAAAAAGTATTTGATGCACTACTATTTTTGGCTTTCCAAACCCAGCATGCCGAGGCCTTAACAGCATTAACCCCTTTTCCCTTATTTTCACTTACTACTGCTCTATCCCTAGCAGTAGTATCTTTTACTCTGATAGTATTAACTTTTTTATTGAAAATACTGTTTTGGTTTGCTGAATACTTGTTAAATGGCCTTATGACTTGTGAATATCCCTTTTTATAAGCATTTGATTTGATCAAGGATGATCACATTTGGTTTTAAGCCACAGTAATAAACTTGTTTGGCAGCAATATAACACTTGCAACCATCAGATTAATTTTTGCAATTTAGTTAATAACTACTTGTTGAATAAAATAGTTCTATTAGGATGATGGTGAGTCATTTTATTACAGAGTACTTGAGATTCACCCTTCTGAGTTGTTCCACACAGGACTTATAACCATTATATCACACTCATAATAGAAGATGCCTAAAAACACCACAAACAAAACAAGCTTTATTATCATTTAAAAGTCACTTCCTAGTTTTTGAGGACATAAATTTGTCTAGTTTCTTGGTTCCCTCTAGGATAAACGTTTTTTTTGTTTAGATGTTGTCTACTCTCTAGTTGTTTCCCTAGCAACTTAACACGTTTTATTTTTTCATGATAAACTACTGTAGTTTATCCTTAGGTATAATCCTACCTTACTTTCCTCATCAGAAATTCCAATCCTCATGACTGGAGGTCTAAACAGTTCTTACCTACAGTTTTGGTTTACTGCATTACATTACTTTTACATTAGCAACTCATGATTACACAACTGCCTTAACATTAGTAGGTGTAACAACATAGTAACATCATATTCTCACTTTACAACTATTTCGATCCTACAAGTTAGATCAGGTTTACGAGGAATGAAATTCCCTGTAAAAGGTGGGGGAACTGCATGATATACCTTATCAGATTTGGACTTATTATTCTCCTGATTTTCTAACATCTCAGATGAATTCACAAAGCTTTCTACTGCAGGAGAAGCTGCATTATATCCTAGTCTAGTTTTAAACTTGACACTAACTTGACTTTCCAGCAAATTGTTCAAAGATTTAGATGAATTTTGAAACTTCTCTAATGTTAGTTTTAACTCATCTCTCTCTTTTTCTGCTTTTTCCAATTTCTTTTTGTTTTCAACTAAAGCATTATCTCTTAGTTTAACTTCAAGTTTTAAAACATTAATGCTTTCTTCATACACAGCCTCATTTTTCTTATAGTGAGCTAGTCTAGCTTCTACTGATTCTAAACCTGCTTTATAAGATACTAAATTAAATTGAGACTTTTTGTAATCTGAAGACAAATTATCATATTGTTCTTTGAGAGTAGCATAAGCTTTTACACATGATTTAGAACAAGAATCTACCTCAGAATCTGAACTGGAAGAACTTCCTGAAGATGTAAATGCCATTAATGCAAAGTTTGTAGGATGCTCTTCTTCAGCTTGGTAGCTCCAATCATACCCTCCAATTTCATCTTGAGCAACCAAGGCATTTTCAGTGGGAGTTTCCACTGTCATAGTTCTTCTATTAATCTCTCCTCCTCTGCTTTCCTGATTTCTAAGAGCTCTACATTCTCTTGCAAAGTGACCATATTTATGACAATTGTAGCACTCCACTTTAGACCTATCAAATCCAACTCTTTGACCATTTACATCCAGCTTCCTACCTGTCCTTTTGATGAATCTCCTAGCTCTAGTTGTCAGCATGACCATCTCCCATTGCAAATCTATTTCCTCCAGGTCATCAGGATCAATTTGTTCTAGACCCTCTTATAAAATTTGAGGAGAATTAGGCTGACTAGCCAGGAAAGCACAGATCACATCATCACTAAGATTATCTCCAGATGTAGGATTACTTTGAGTATGAGCATCACTAACTCCATAAGCAATGTTACCTGCTTAATTTGTGCTGCTATTGCTGTTAGTGCTGTTGGAGGACACAAAAGCCACATTTTGTAGATTTTGACTTGTACTTGATGATCCTTAGATTTCAGGTTTATATATCTTTAAGTTGTTGTATAAGTCATCCAAACTGATGGTCTTTATTTCCTGTTTGTTCCTCCAGATCAAAGCATGAGTCTTCTATTTAGATGGAAGACTTCTCAACAGTTTTAAGTTCATGTCCTCTTATGTATTAACTTCTCCTTGAATCTCTAACTAAGTGATAAGTTTTTACAACCTATTAAAAGTTTTATCCATTATCTCTGAACTTAATCCTGTAAAGTTCTCATATTATTGTTTGAGTAGAGTTCTTTAAACTTTCTTGGATTCATTGTTTCCTCCATACCTCTTCTTAATGGCTTCCATGAGCAATTTTGCATCTTTATATGAATGGAACTTCAGTTGATCCTTATTTGGGAGTGCCATCAATAGAGTTCCTCTAGCTGTTATCTCATTCTTACTGTCCTGCTTTTCTTCTGCAGTAGTAGGTTTATATTCCTGCTCAGTTTCTCTAATAGTTTTCTTTAGCACTTTGTTTCTATTTTTAATTACTTCCCAGAGGGAGTAATTAGTCATGAGAAAGTATTATTCTATCCTCGTTAACCAGAGATCATAATCCCCTGGGTTGAGGATAGGGAGTTTTGCAGTCAGATTTGTAGAAGTAGTTCTTGCCTCCATCTTATCACTAAGAATTGGATCTAGTATGTGCTGTTGATTTCTTTTTATTCAAAGCTTCACAACAAGCTCGGATACTACTTGTTGATCCCAATGAATAGATCTTTAACTCCTTAGCTTGATGTAAGGTTTAGTATCCTTGGATAAATCTAAAGATACTAAGAATGAAACTTTGTGAGTATGATATAAACTATGCGGAATCTAGTTTATACCACTAAGAAGAATAACAATAATAAATGTTTAACACACAGAAATATAACCAAAACAATAAGCTCCAATATATTAATACGAACACTCTTTGATAGTGTTAGGGTTTACAACCTTAAAGCTATGACAATGACTCATTTTTTATATATATAATTCTATACCCTAGGACCTCCTTTTATACACCAAGGAGTCCTACAAGGCTTACAATACTTTCCTAAGATATCATGATCTTTTCTAAAAGCTAACGTCATCTTTTAAACAAATACATTATACATATCTTGTGCAAAAATAACTCAATACTTATCTTCGTAAGTATTCTTGTTCTCCAAACAATCCTTATCACTTTACTCGTCTTTATCCTTCTGACAGTAGTAACTCTTCTAGCAGTTGTAATCCAGCAGCATTAACTTTTGTACCAGCAGTACTGAGCAGTAGTAACTCTAAGAATCATCTTGAAGTCTTTAAGTCCCAACAATCCTCCCCTAAACTTGATGTTCTTCTTCTGATTCTTCAAGTTTCTTCTTTAAAAGTCTTCATCACTATCACGAAGATGCATTCAATCACTTCATTGACCCTTTTGCTGCTTTACCATGAGCTTGAATAGTTGATAGCACATCTCATTCCAATAATCAGCTTGAAGTTTCTTGTTGAGCATATTTGTGATTGTTATTGGTGTGAGGGGATATCTCTTCTCAACTAACATAAAGATGTGTAGATTTTGAAATCTCATAAAGTGTACTCCACTAGAGTCAAACAGCTTCCAAACAGTCACTTTGTATCCCTGTAGACTCCTCTATATTTCACTCTTTATGTTAGGCTCAAACATTACTTTCAGATCACCCTAGAACACTCTTTCATAATCATCCTCTGGCCTTGTATTCCTATATTTAGTTTTCACCAACTTCCAGAGAGTCTCTAAGTCTTCTCTACTAATGTTCTGAAGCATCTTAATCATTGATTAATATCTATTTGTACTTCCATCGGCTCTTATCAAATGATAGAATCCCTTCTGTCCTTCTTTAACAATCTTATATTCAATAATTATTGGAGGTTTGGTAGCTAGAGGTATAACATCAACTGCTATTCCCTCATCATCTTGAACTACCTCCATATGCATTTTCATCTCAGCTTCGTCATCTTCTTCAGCTTCTTCATGCTCATCTATCACTTTATCATCCTCCATTCTTTGTCTTTTGGAAGATTCTTGTTTTTGCTCATTCCCTTTTCTTTTCTTACCAAGTGATTTCTTTCTGCTACCTTTAGCTTTCTATTCACTACTTTTTGCCTTCTTTGACTTATCAATTCCAATTCATCCTCTTGTTCTTTAAACTTTCTTTGTCCTTCTTTTCTTTTCACCACCTCTGAATCCATAGTAATTAAAGTATTTACCATCTCATTTCCATTTTCAAACAACCTCGGATCTCTTCATAGCTCTTGCTCATCAAATGATAATATTGTATCTACCCATTGTTTTGAGATAGTAGACATTAATTTCTTTTTTGACTTAGTTGGTGGCTTTCTTCTTTCTCTTCAGCTCTACAGATTTGCAAAATGTTTTCTTCTTTTGTTTATGAGCTCTAGCAAACAGTGCTTGACTTTCTTCACGGGTTTATCTCTCCCTGTTCTTCTGCTTGTCGCCTCTGATCTAATTCAAAATCTGCCTCCATCATAGCTTGTGTGTTATCCCATGATTCAATTAAAGCTATGTTGGCTTCCTTTTTGTGAGATGAGACACTCTTGCCATAACGTGAGCTTGAAGAGTTGATCTGGTATGTAAAACTCGATAGAACTTCTCCTATTAAGAAATCTATCAAAACACTAAAATATAAGAACCCATGATTAAAGATCAGTTGGTAACTGAATATTATAGAAAGGAACTGTGTGAATGGATGAATATATTAGTGAGAATGAGCTGGTATTTATAGACTTTAGTTTTACTGTTCACCGGTTCCGCCGGTTCTGTTGAGGAACAAAACCAGCCAGTTATTAAACAGAACCAACGTACAATAACTAAATCCGAATTTTTATTTACAAAATCTTAAGAGATCATGTGTAATCTTGTGAGATCATGTTTAGATTTGGTAAGAGAAATATGTTAACTATGCTGTAAGTATGTTTAAAGGTTTTTATACATTTTTATGTAAAGTGTATATTTTTATTCTAAAAATGTGTTTATGTGATTTGAGTGTGAGTGTTATGATATACAGAATGGTTTGATGAATAGATGAGTTAGATAAACTATTGGTTTAAAACTAATGAATTTTATTTTCTACTTTTCACAATGTTTATATGTTTTGTCATTACAAACAAAGATAGATCCTAAAATATAAATAAACGTTTTTACAGTTTATTTTTATTAACAAGCTCCCTACTTTTGTTGATGACAAAACATAAACTTATTGGAAGTAAACAATAAAATCTATCAGTTCTAAATTAGAGCTTTTTACTACCTTCTCCCCCTTTTTGTCGAAACAAAAAGAGCGTCGAAGAAAAACTAACTCTGGAATGCAATGAGATGGAATGCTATACGAAAAAAAATAGATTCTTAAAAAGAATCAAATGAAAGTGTGTAGAAAACCGAGGATGACCGATAGCAAATCAAATACTTCCTTATGACGAAGGTACTCCCTAGATGGGATCATCAAGGTTTCCTAATAAGGTGAGAAGAACTATACGAAAGCATGTTAGTAGTAATGCATGTATAATGAAAGAATGAAATATGAATGATGGTCCAATAAATATTGGAATGAGATTGACCCATGGAGAGTCTATTTCAAGGCTCCCCCTTGACGAATTCTCCCCTAGATGGGATGTCAAGAATTCTAAATAATTTAAGAAACTTGTAATATGTTAGATTAAGAGGAACAATATGCTCCTCCTAAGTTGATGAAAAAACTATAAAATCATGTTAATTTAAGAGATATAAACGTACTAGTGCAATAAGAGGAAGTCTAGAGAGAATCTGGAAGGCCGGTTCTGGCGGTTTTGTTTTCAGAACAGAACCGGCTATGCAGCCGAACCAAACCGGATGACCTGCACACGAAGTCAGCATAGACCAAGCTTTGGCGGGAAGCACTTTAGTTCAAATATCTATACAATTTTTCAGTTTTAACAAACAAAGAGAGCAATGATCCAACCATAAAATCAAACCCAATGATTTAAATAAAGATCCATAACCAAACAAAGGATCAATCACAAGATAATCAAAGGATTAACACAAGATCAAATAACATAATTTAATTTAATAGATACAAATCATAAAGTAAAACAACTTGACTTAAGTCAATTAAAACTAAAATCATGATCAGTGATCCAAAAAGCTTATAAAACTTAAGGTCACTCAATCTTGTTAATCGTCGTCCTATGGGAGTTGATTTGTGAGATGGTCCAAGCGGTCAAGAATGTGGTTTAACATGAACCTTATTTCATTTTGGAGGTTGGTGACAATTGTTTTGGTTCTTTGGCAATGGGGGCATGTGTGAACTTGAGGTCTAGGAGGGTTTTTAATCCAAAAGGATTGATCAAGAAGAGAAAAGATGCATGATGGAGGGAGTGATGTTCTAAAGGGTGGTCTTTGAGTTGAGGTAGTAGTGGGATAGAATAGTGGTGGCATTTATAAGGTGGTGATGGAGGTAGGAGGAATAAGGCTTTCTTGCACATGTTGTGCATTTCAGATAGCTTCTTGGATGTTTTGTTCAAGTGTGTGAAGTTGATTTTGTTCTTGTTGTATTTGGTTTCTAGTTATGTATGGCTCGGGTTGTGCACTTAACCTACTCCTAGAGAGGTTGATAGGTGGGAGAGTTGGTTCAAAGTCTATGAGTGATGGTTGAGGGAGTGTTTAGGATAAGCCTTGGGAAATGACTTATTGCAATGGATTTGTAGTTCTTGGTGGTATTTAATTTAAGGAAGATAGAGAGGGATGAGGTTCTAATGGTGAACTTGGTGGAGTAGAGAAGGTCAAAACTCTAGGGGCTAATGGTCTCATGAGTGGTTCTCGAGTAAGGGTTGTTTAGATGGAAGTCTGTGGTGGAGTTGTGAGAGCAAAGGTAGTGTCTAGTGTGGTTGTTAAGGTTGTGTTGATAGGTTGGGAAGTATTTGCGAGGTGGTTTTGGATGGGTGAGCTTTCATTAGAGGATATGTTAATGAAATTGGTTCTTGGCATTTTCTTTGGAGGATTTTGGGTTGAGGAGTTAGCACTTGATGCCATGATGATTAAGGAATGAAGTATGATGAAGGATGTATACAGGTTTTATGAGTATGAGGAAGATGATGACAAGATCCTATTATATACTAAAGGCCATGCATTTAACATTTAATGCCTAATCCACTAGCTTTTTGAAAAACATAATCATTTAGGCTAATTTCTAAGTCAAACAAGAAACAAACACTTATTAGATCAGCTTAATACAGGTCTAACCAACATATTTATGAGCTTATTTCAAAAATCTATCACCCTCAAAATGAGGGAAAACCTTCTGTAGAACTAGTTGCTGTCGGTTCCTTTGGTTCTAATGGAACCGGCTTGCTGCAAATGGAACTGGCTAATGCAGCAGGACTTTACTAATTTTCTTAATGCAAGGTTATTCATGCTTTTCTCTTTTATTAGAGGACTTAATGTAAATGCTATATGATCCTAGAGCATATGAGGGAATCATAGTGTTCTAAACTTGAAATAATCTATTAAACCAAACACTCCTTAATGGAGAAGGAAAGACA
Source organism: Tanacetum coccineum (assembly GCA_026074375.1). NCBI lineage: Eukaryota > Viridiplantae > Streptophyta > Magnoliopsida > Asterales > Asteraceae > Tanacetum > Tanacetum coccineum. The sequence continues at coordinate 27,732 of BQNB010061122.1, read as the reverse complement.
TAAAAACTATACAAGATATTTTTTTTAAAACCTTAAGAAGAATTCTAACAGATCTAAGAAGCTAGTATGGTTTAATTTGAAACTTGATTTAAAGGGCTAACATTCATACAATAATTAGTCATGAGCCTACAAACAAGATAAAAATAACAAAAGGTGTGAAATAACCAAGAAAGCCATCATGATTATCTAACACATCTTTACGATCCTTCAGGAGAGAATGAGACTATCAGTCTTCATCATCAGAATTGGTGGGATAAGAGTAGAGATGATTGGTATGGTCCAATGGTAACAATGTGTGAGGGAGAGGAATGTATTTAGGTTTAATGAGTTCAGGATTCATAAGAGTGAGGTGGTTGAAAATACGAGTAAGCAACATTTCATATGGCAAGGGACAATTGAGGAAGTTTTTGATGAGAGTGATTCTTTTTGCCAAAAAATAATTGAAGTTGTATGGCCTACGATTTAGGATACGGTAAATCATGTGACATGAGGAGGCTAAGACATATTGTAAATTTGTTTCTTCTTCTATGGCATTACGTTCTATAACTTCATTCCAAAATCTAAAGTCTCTTCGAAGTTCATTTTTACGGATTCTGAGGGGATCCTCAGTTATTTCATTAATGATGGTATCACTAATAATTTCATTTGGTGTAGGAATTAGACTTTGATGGGGATAGACTTCTTCAGGAAATCTATTTAAGGAATCGAGAGAGTATTTGTTAGAATATGCACAATCTCCTTGTAACAAACTTTGAAGGATGTGAGTGAGGTGTTCGAGAGGGATGATGAATTATTTATTTAGGCTCCAAAAGGAACGGCGAATACTTCCTTCCTCGTCTCTTAAGATTTCAGCCGAGGAGAAGAGTTTGAGCAAGAATCTAGGATCAATATCCTCGTTAATATCGTATAGACATTGAAGACGGATATCAGAGTATTTTGATTTAAGGTTAGTATGTTGGGCGAATTCTGGATGCATTGTTCGACCCTCATGAATGGATCTATTTACTAAGTCACGAATGATAGGTTTTAGGTACATTGGGATATATTTTTCTCTTGAGATCTTAGGAATGTATAATTTAGTGAGTTCTAGTTCTTCTCAAGTCATAGTGGCACCTAGCAAATAGAAGAATCAAGAATTTTTAATGAGAGTTCTGAATTTGATTTTACCTATCTTTCAGTTATGAAAATATAAAAACGCTTTTTATTATTATTATTTTTTGTTAGAATTTTCTTTCTAATTCTTGAAGGAGATTAAGGGCCAAAAAAAATTCTTTTTTTATAAAACAGTTAATTAAGTGAAGATAACACCTGGAATCATTAGATGGAAGAATTTGATCAAAGATCGCAAGAACCCTTAGAATTGATTTTAGTGTTCAACATTCAAAATAAAAGGAAAGAGATGATATAAAAATTGAACACTTACAAGCAACGATTCATGAGAGGTAAGGATGAATTTGACAGGGTAATTTGGTTTTAGATCTTGGTTTTTTAGTGTTGATTTTATGGATTCGAATATGAAAGGAAGTGAGAGGATGAGTTCGAGTTAGAGGAGATGGTCATTGGTTTTATCAGGCTATTACAAACTATGATTACTATTCGATCTCTATGATATGTGTAGAACTATTATCTACTAACTATGCATAGGGTTCCTTTTATAGACTAAGGAAACCCTAATGGGCTTTACAAAACGCGTATAAAGATAATGCATATCCTTTTCTAAGATATCTCATGCATATCTTTAACTCTAAATAACTTATGCGTAAGCAGACTTAACTATTACATAAACAGTATTAACTATTTAACACTACCAGTACTAACTATGATAATCCTTCTACCAGTACTAACTATGTAACTAGCAGAACTAACTATAATACACTAACAGAATTAAGTCTGTTATACAAAATTCCTAACAAAGTTTCGTGGTAAGTAGGGTGTCGATCACTAAGAGCGAGAGCGTTAATCCTAATTCTATCAGTATTTTAGTTATCTAAGTTAAACCTAAAACTAATGCAAAAAGAGGGTTTCAGCCTAAGAGACTGGCACATTTTGTGTATCTAACCTAAGGTTTTGATGACAAGTAAAGCAATAAACACACAAGAAGGCAAACAAACGATAGAGAAGCGGTTGAGAACTAATGTAAGGAAAACGTATCAACCATAAATAATCCGATAATACACAGGTTTGTTTATTTAGTGCAATGATTGTCTTATCTCGAAGGGCATATCATTCCTAGACTTAGGCAGTACTTCATCCTAAGACCTAGACACGCTAATTTTGTCACAATTAGAGCATCCACCTAAAGTAAGCATCTGTTGATTATAATCTATCTTAGGAGATTAGTAATGGTGCTCTTACTAAACCCTAGCTCATGGAGACTTTACCCACTTACTGCTTAACGACTCTTTATATACTAGTAGTCCACTGTCCGAGTCCTTACCAATGGAATAAGAACATACTCGTTGATACCAAGGTCACCTTATGGCTCAACTAAGCTCACTAATCTAAAGGCAGAGATAGGTCAATATTTGTGATCCTATGATTCTAGATATATAGATTGTAATATGGAGAGCTATCCCGGACTCTTAGCCTACGCCCAAACAGCACCGAAGTTGCAGCGCATTAAATATGTAGGACTAGACCCAGTTGAATGATAGGTCACATACTTAAGCACGTAAATGAATATAAATTGATAAATATAAACAACAATCAACGATAAATTAAGCAATCAAGATAAACAAACTAAACATTAGATCTTTATAAACATGGCTGATACCTAAAGGTATCAGCCGATAGTTATTGTAAAAATACACACGGTTTGATATATGAACGATTAAAGTAAAGAAACCTCAATCGAACGCGTATTCGGTTGCGTGAAGATTACAAGAGTTTTCCTATGATCTTGAGGCTCTTTTCTGACCTTCTATGCTCTTCTGATCATCTCTTGGTCGACTTGGTGGTTTAGGGATTCACTTGCATACCTAAAATTGAGTTTAGGGTCGTCTATATATATAGGGTCTGGTAGTCGGTTCAATACGGCGTATTGAGAAGCTTAATACGGCGTATTGGATGACTTGGCGTGGGCTCCAAGATAAAAATATTCCAAAATTCTTGCGCAAGAATTTGGATACGTCGTATCCGATTTTTGGATACGACGTATTGACCAATACGCCATATCCATTTTCTTAGATACGGAGTATTGACCATCCGGTAGTATTGGTGTTTATGGATACGGAGTAACGGCTGTAAAATTTTTTTTCTTGATTTTTGACCAAAGTATCATATACGGCGTATCAATGGCGTATTCTTCAAAGTCAGGCAATGGTCTTGAGTTCTTCAAAGTCTATACGAAAAAATAGATTCTTAAAAAGAATCAAATGAAAGTGTGTAGAAAACCGAGGATGACCGATAGCAAATCAAATACTTCCTTATGACGAAGGTACTCCCTAGATGGGATCATCAAGGTTTCCTAATAAGGTGAGAAGAACTATACGAAAGCATGTTAGTAGTAATGCATGTATAATGAAAGAATGAAATATGAATGATGGTCCAATAAATATTGGAATGAGATTGACCCATGGAGAGTCTATTTCAAGGCTCCCCCTTGACGAATTCTCCCCTAGATGGGATGTCAAGAATTCTAAATAATTTAAGAAACTTGTAATATGTTAGATTAAGAGGAACAATATGCTCCTCCTAAGTTGATGAAAAAACTATAAAATCATGTTAATTTAAGAGATATAAACGTACTAGTGCAATAAGAGGAAGTCTAGAGAGAATCTGGAAGGCCGGTTCTGGCGGTTTTGTTTTCAGAACAAAACTGGCTTTGCAGCCGAACCGAACCGACTAACCTGCACACAAAGTCAGCATAGACCAAGCTATGGCAGGAAGCACTTTAGTTCAAATATCTATACAATTTTTCAGTTTTAACAAACAAAGAGAGCGATGATCCAAACACAAAATCAAGCCTAATGATTTAAATAAAGATCCATAACCAAACAAAGGATCAATCATAAGATAATCAAAGGATTAACACAAGATCAAATAACATAATTTAATTTAATAGATACAAATCATAAAGTAAAACAACTTGACTTAAGTCAATTAAAACTAAAATCATGATCAGTGATCTAAAAAGCTTATAAAACTTAAGGTCACTCAATCTTGTTAATCATCGTCTTATGGGAGTTGATTTGAGAGATGGTTCAAGCGGTCAAGAATGTGGTTTAACATGAACCTCATTTCATCTTGGAGGTTGGTGACAATGGTTTCGGTCTTTGGCAATAAAGGCATGTGTGAACTTGAGGTCTAGGAGGGTTTTTAATCTAAAGGGATTGATCAAGAGGGGAAAAGATGCTTGATGGAGGGAGTGATGTTCCAAAGGGTGGTATTTGAGTTGAGGTAGTGGTGGGATAGAATGGTGGTGCAATTTGTAAGGTGGTGATAAAGGTAGGAGGAATAAGACTTTCTTCCAAATGTTGTGCATTTCGGATAGCTTCTTGGATGTTTTGTTCAAGTGTGTGAAGTTGATTAAGTTCTTGTTGTATTTGGTTTCTAGTTATGGATGGCTCGGGTTATGCATTTAACCTACTCCTAGAGAGATTGATAGGTGGGAGAGTTGGTTGAGTGATGGTTGAGGGAGTGTTTGGGATAAACCTTGGGAAATGACATGATAATGGATTTGTAGTTCTTAGTGGTATTTCATTTAAGGAATGTAGATAGGGATGAGGTTATAATGGTGAACTTGGTGGAGTAGAAAAGGTCAAAGCTCTATGGGCTAATGGTCTCATGAGTGGTTCTCGAGTAAGGGTTGTTTAGATGGAAGTCTGTGGTGGAGTTGTGAGAGCAAAGGTAGTGTCTAGTGTGGTTGTTAAGGTTGTGTTGATAGGTTGGGAAGTATTTGCGAGGTGGTTTTGGATGGGTGAGCTTTCATTAGAGGATATGCTAATGAAATCGGTTCTTGGCATTTTCTTTGGAGGATTTTGGGTTGAGGAGTTAGCACTTGATGCCATGATGATTAAGGAATGAAGTATGATGAAGGATGTATGCAGGTTTTATGAGTATGAGGAAGATGATGACAAGATCCTATTATATACTAAAGGCCATGCATTTAACATTTAAAGCCTAATCCACTAGCTTTTTGTAAAACATAATCATTTAGGCTAATTTCTAAGTCAAACAAGAAACAAACACTTATTAGATCAGCTTAATACAGGTCTAACCAACATATTTATGAGCTTATTTCAAAAATCTATCACCCTCAAAATGAGGGAAAACCTTCTGTAGAACTAGTTGCTGTCGGTTCCTTTGGTTCTAATGGAACCGGCTTGCTGCAAATGGAACCGGCTAATGCAGCAGGACTTCACTAATTTTCTTAATGCAAGGTTATTCATGCTTTTCTCTTTTATTAGAGGACTTAATGTAAATGCTATATGATCCTAGATCATATGAGGGAATCATAGTGTTCTAAACTTGAAATAATCTATTAAACCAAACACTCCTTAATGGAGAGGGAAGGACATAAAAACTATACAAGATATTTTTTTTTAAAACCTTAAGAAGAATTCTAACAGATCTAAGAAGCTAGTATGGTTCAATTTGAAACTTGATTTAAAGGGCCAACATTCATACAATAATTAGTCATGAGCCTACAAACAAGATAAAAATTACAAAAGGTGTGAAATAACCAAGAAAGCCATCATGATTATCTAACACATCTTTACGATCCTTCAGGAGAGAATGAGACTATCAGTCTTCATCATCAGAATTGGTGGGATAAGAGTAGAGATGATTGGTATGGTCCAATGGTAACAATGTGTGAGGGAGAGGAAAGTATTTAGGTTTAATAAGTTCAGGATTCATAAGAGTGAGGTGGTTGAAAATACGAGTAAGCAACATTCCATATGGCAAGGGACAATTGAGGAAGTTTTTGATGAGAGTGATTCTTTTTGCCAAAAAATAATTGAAGTTGTATGGCCTACGATTTAGGATACAGTAAATCATGTGACATGAGGAGGCTAAGACATATTGTAAATTTGTTTCTTCTCCTATGGCATTACATTCTATAACTTCATTCTAAAATCTAAAGTCTCTTCGAAGTTCATTTTTGCGGATTCTGAGGGGATCCTCAGTTATTCCATTAATTGTGATATTACTAATAATTTCATTTGGTGTAGGAATGAGACTTTGATAGGGATAGACTTCTTCAGGAAATCTATTTAAGGATTCGAGAGAGTATTCGTTAGAATATGTGCAATCTCCTTGTAATGGTGTTTGAAGGATGTGAGTGAGGAGTTCGAGAGGAATGATGAATTGTTTATTTAGGCTCCAAAAGCAAAGGCGAATACTTCCTTCCTCGTCTCTTAAGATTTTGGCCGAAGAGAAGAGTTCGAGCAAGAATCTAGGATGAATATCCTCGTTAATATCGTATAGACATTGAAGACGAATATCGGAGAATTTTAATTTAAGGTTAGTATGTTGAGCGAATTTTGGATGTATTGTTCGACCCTCATGAATGGATCTATTTTCTAAATCACGAATGATAGGTTTTAGATGCATTGGGATATATTTTTCTCTTGAGATCTTAAGAATGTATAATTTAGTGAGTTTTGGTTCTTCTCGAGACATAGTGGCACCTAGCAAATAGAAGAAACGAGAATCTTTAATGAGAGTTCTGAATTTGATTTTACCCATCTCTTAGTTATGAAAATATAAAAACATTTTTTTATTATTTTTTTGGTTAGAATTTCCTTTCTAATTCTTGAAGGATTTTAAGGGCCCAAAAATTCCTTTTTTTTATAAAATAATTAATTAAGTGAAGATAACACCTAGAATCATTTGAAGGAAGAATTTGATCAGAGATCGCAAGAACCCTTAGAATTGATTTTAGTGTTCAATATTCAAAATAAAAAGAAAGAGATGATATAGAAATTGAAGACTTACAATCCATGATTTGTGAGAGGTAAGGATGAATTTGACAGGGTGATTTGGTTTTAGCTCTTGGTTTTTAAGTGCTGGGTTTATGGATTCGAATATGAAAGAAAGTGAGAGGATGAGTTCGAGTTAGAAGAGATGGTCACTGGTTTTATCAGGTTGCCGGTTCTGTTGGGCATAGAGAACCGGTTTTGTTGGATAATGAAGCCGGTAAAAAAAATATTTATTATTATTTTATTTATTTATTTTATAATGATTTTGTCATGAGAGAAAAAGATGAAGGATGAAGATGAATTTGGTAGGTATGATTCTGTGGAGGCAAAAATGGACCAAAAATGTTTTATTTGTATTCAAAGAGGCGGATTGATGTGTCATTGTGTAGGTGTTATTTTATGTATCAAGTTTTAGTATTTATATTTTGTCGACTTAACCTAAAAACAACACTTTAACGGGCAGTGTACCCGGTCAATTGTAGTTTCGTTGGTAAGTAGGGTGTCGATCACTAAGAGCGAGAGCGTTAATTCCTAATTCTATCAGTATTTTAGTTATCTAAGTTAAACATAAAACTAATGCAAAAAGGGGGGTTTTAGCCTGAGAGACTAGCATGGTTTTGTGTATCTAACTTAAGGTTTTGATGACAAGTAAAGCAAGAAACACACACAAGAAGAAAAATAAACGATAAAGAAGTGGTCGAGAACTAATGTAAGGAAAACGTATCAACCATGAATAATCCGATAAAATGCAGGTTTGTTTATTTAGTGCAATGATTGTCTTATCTCGAAGGGCATATCATTCCTAGACTTAGGCGGTACTTCTTCCTAAGACCTAGACACGCGAATTCTGTAACAATTAGCCGCATCCGCATAAAGCTTCCTTATGTTGATTATAATCTATCTTAGGATCTAAGTAATGGTGCTCTTAATAAACCCTAGCTCATTGAGACTTTACCCACTTACTGCTTAATGGCGATTTATATACTAGTTGTCCATTGTCTGAGTCCTTACCAATAGAATAAGAACGTACTCGTTGATACCTAGTTCACCTTATGGCTCAACTGAGCTCACTAATCTAAAGGAAAAGATAGGTTAATATTTGTGATCCTATGATTCTAGATATATAAATTGCAATATAGAGAGCTATCCCAGACTCTTAGCCTACGCCCAAACAACACCGAAGTTGTAGCGCATTAAATATGTAAGACTAGACCCAGTTGAATGATAGGTCACATACTTAAGCACGTAAACAAATATAAATTGATAAACATAAACAACAATCAACGATAAATTAAGCAATCGAGATAAACAAACCAAACATTAGATCTTCATAAACATGGTTGATACCTAAAGGTATCAGCCGATAGTCATTGTAAAAATACACACGGTTTAATATATGAACAATTAAAGTAAAGAAACCTCGATCGAACGCGTATTTGGTTATACAAAGATTACAAGAGTTTTCCTATGATCTTGAGGCTCTTTTCTGACCTTCTATGCTCTTCTAATCGTCTCTTGGTCGACTTGGTAGTTTAGGGATTCACTTGCATACTTAAAATTGAGTTTAGGGTTGTTTGTATACATAGGGTCTGGTAGTCGGTTTGATACGGCATATTGGGAAGCTCAATACGGTGTATTGGACGACTTGGCGTGGGCTCCAAGAATAAAATATTCTAGAATTTTCTTGAGCTGGTATGGATACGACGTATCAGACATCCTGGATACGGTGTATCAGACCTATTGGGTACGGTGTATTGGGCTACTCCGGTACGGAGTATTGGCTCATTGGGTACGGCATATTGGCTCTTTGGGTACGGTGTTCTGTACATCTTGGGTACGGTGTTCTGTACATCTTGGGTACAGAGTATTGGCTGAAAGTGTGCTTTTCTTGATATTTGACCAATGTATAATATATGACGTATATACTGATGTGGATACGGTGTATTCTTCAAAGTCAGGCAATGGTCTTTTGATTCGTCAAAGTCTTGGAGACGTCGTATAGGTCTAGAATAATACGGCGTATTTGCTGTCAGATCAGTAGACTTTCTCGAACTCTTCGTTTATGCTCCAAAATGCGTGCCTTTTAGCATAACTTCACCAAGTACTCCATAATTACTGCAATTCTCAAATACAAACGATTAAGTAACAATTCTTTGCAATAATTATACAAAATGCGTAATATACATGGGATAAATGATGCTATAAAATAGACGTTATTTGATGTCATCAAATATCCCCCCACTTGAATCCTACTTGTCCTCAAGTAGCCTTTAGAAGTTTATAAAAATGTATCCCTTAAGGATATTTTCTGTTAAAGCACTTATTCAATCTATTACAAGTATACAACCAAACACCTCACGAAATAGGAAGATGAAAACACTCAAATCACTCAACTAATCTATGTGGTAACATGTAACTAATTCGCTTAATTGCTCAGTCATGACGAGTATTCTATCATAAGCTTGGCAAGGATACATATCTTCACCACTAAAGCCAAGGAGTAACAAGTTTATAAAGGTAAATATGGGTTTTTGTATGGAAAGGCGTACGGTTTGATTATTCTACAATCTTTCACCAGAAGTACCATTCCAATAAGGCAGCTGAAGCACACATACACACCCGGAACGCCAGGATAGACATGCGTGTTCGATCACATCCCTATTTAAATTTAACCAATGGTTAGGATGAAGAATGATATAGGGTAAGAACCTTCTAACTTTCACCAAAAGTCGTAAACCAACGAGGTAGCTAAGACATGCATACATGGCTGTAACAAAGGAATAGACATGCACTCTCGATCACATCCTCATTTGCGTAAAACCAACGGCTAATCATTAGGTGAGAGGGAAGTAAATTGTTGTTAAATAAAAATCAAGAAACAGATAGATTAAGACTTAAGATACAAGTTGCTAGACACCTTTTTCCCGACCGTTACCATGATAAAGACACAACTTTTACAACGTCTTGATCATCGATCAAAAACAACAACCTAAGTTGGCATTCCCGTAATGGTCAACTTCTCAATCTTCCCAAAACTTTACATACTCTACAAGTCAAGTGGCGATATCTTCCACTTTGTACAATACTCTACATCGTTGATTTTTCTGAATGTGTCAACAAATAATCGATCCTTCGCGTAATTCCTTTGGTAATTGCGAAACGATTATCTTCAAACTTTTTTTCTCTTTTTGTATATTTTTTTCTCTTTTTTTTTTCATTTTTTGGTAACTATTCTTTAAATCTCGGTGTAGTTTTACTATCTTCACCATCATAATAATTCCGGATAATTCCTTCGGTAATTTCTTCGTTCTTTGGTTTCACCATTAATTGCGACGGTAGTAAAATCACATGAGTTTTGACTACTAATATACATTCCTATTTGCAATGTGCAAATTTCCCCAAACCCGCACCAAAGATAGAAAATGAACACAAGACTCTAGAATAAAAATTTACACTTAACAACTAGCAACTGTTAAATTAAACTTTAATCTAACAGGGTAGTTAAGTTTAAGGTGTAACGAAACAAATAGATGGTGTAAATTCCTAAAGGATTGGCTTTACGGTTGTTCAAGTGGATTCATCACTCAAAAGAAAAGAGTGGAAAGTTAACGGGAGTAACTAACTGGTTGTATTAGTTTAATAAACAACATTTATAAGCGATAATGGTAGTAAACCTAAGATTTACCCATTTAAACTAGTTACTCTAATTAAATCAAATACTCATATTGTTGTCTCGAATAGATATACCAAGCCAATTCTAAAGTCTAACAACATCACCGGCCACACTCATATTTTATGGATTTTGGTAAACATTTAGAAACGGAAAGGTTAAATCCTCACAATATCTAACAAGAGTTATTATGTGCGAGTTATGTAACAAGTAATTTCACAAAAGTATGCTTGAATTTTTTTTAAATTTGAGCATAATTTAAGCTTTTTATTGTGAAAAATTTGGACAAGTGATCCTTCTAATTTCATCCCCCCAACTTGAATTATACAACTCGCCGTTGTAAAGAAAAACATTAAATATGAAATTTTAAAAAGAATTAGAATGAGAAACTCCCCTGATATTTGCTCATTAGATTCTTCATGTTGAGTTTGTAAGCAAGATCGTGTTGAATAGCCGTCGTGAGTTTTCAAGACTCCTACAATTTAGACTTGTAGATACTTTAACCAACTTTGTCGATAACTTCCCGAAGGTCCTGTATAAATTCTCAGAAAACAAATGCAATTCTATCTCCGTGTATTCATTGGTTAGACTTGAAATATAAACCTAAAACTGTATAGAGAGTCGATACGCCGTATCCATTCCCCAGGATACGCCGTATTGATACTTGTATACTATGTATTCATTTAATGAATACGTCGTATAGACTGTGATGAAAATAAACACTGGATAACGTCTAGAAGGCTAATATGCCATATCCATGGGGTTTGGATACGCCGTATAGATAGTCTGGGAAGACAGACTCGATAAAAATTAAAAATACATTCCGGTTTGTCTTCCGGCAAGAACTTTTGTTTACAGAAAAGTCTTTAAGTTAGACTTGCCCCAATTTACACCCATCCTTATAAAACAATTTGGGGTCGAACGGGATGCCAAATGGCACATACAAATTCTTGATTAGGAAAATGAATGACATCCCTTTGTTATGATGATTCCAAGTCATGATATCAAAATTTAGTCCCTTGATAAAAGTTTCAGTTTTGAAAAATTTATTTGATGTATCATGACTTATTTCTAAAATCTTATTTGACGCATGTGCATAGGTATCAACATCGGTATTTATTACATCAGGTACCGGTTTGTCAGATAAATCCCCCGAAGAGTGTTTAATATCGACTTTATCATTATCATTGTCCGTATCCGTTTTTAATTCATCGAGACAAATTACGTTAAAAGGAAATAGATCATTAAAGTTTAAAATGTTTTGTTCCTCTTCACCACATTCGGAATGATGTTTCATCTTTCAAATTAAATTCATCGATATGTTGAGGGTTTAAAATCGGTTCAGTTAATAAATCTGATTTAGACGTTTGAGCATTATTTTAAACAATGGCTGGAAATTCTTTCTCAAAATCTTTAAAGTAGTCTAAATCATCAAAATAACTGATCGTAGGCTCGGGTGATGGAAGCAAAGGCATATTGACTTTATCATCATCATTTTCCGAATCTGTTTTTAAATCATTGACAAAAATTATTTTGTAAGAAAATGATTTTTTGTCAAAAATTATCGTGCAATCTTCATCGTCGGATTCGTCAAATGATATTCTAAAGTCAATTTCATCATTGTTAAGAGAACTTACCATAGGCTCACACGAGAGTGTTGCTTCAGATGTTAATGTGTCCTTAAAGACTATAGCTGAGAATTCAGTTTCAACAGATCCGAGGTCGTGCATGTCTTCATTATCCCAGATCTTACCATACGTAGTAGTTTCCCAGTTATACACCTTACCATGCCTACGAGCTTTTTCTTCCTCAAGCCTGATATACTCCTCCATAGTAATGATGGGGTTTTCCATTTTAACCTGTAATAAATTCGCTAGGAAAGAAAATTGTCAAATAGCTTAATACGCCATATTCAGTGAACTGAATACGCCGTATTGATGATAGAGTCGAATACGCTGTATTGGTTTGAAAAAAACTATATGCCGTATCCAATAAATCAAAGACACCGTATTGGTTTGAAAAAAAAATTACAGCGTACTTTGAATAATGCAGAAAACACACAAACACACAATATGCAAAATATACAATGCAAAAAATTAAACACACAAAACAAACACACAAATATGCAAATTAATCTAAACTAAACTAAACTAAACTAAAACACTAATAAACAAGAATTAAACAACTTCACTCTCCGGCAACGACGCCAAAAACTTGATGTGTCATTGTGTAGGTGTTATTTTACGTATCAAGTTTTACTATTTATATTTTGCCGACTTAACCTAAAAACAACACTTTAACGGGCAGTGTACCCGGTCAATTGTAGTTTCGTTGGTAAGTAGGATGTCGATCAGTAAGAACGAGAGCGTTAATTCCTAATTCTATTAGTATTTTAGTTATCTAAGTTAAACCTAAAACTAATACAAAAAGGGGGGGTTTCAGCTTGAGAGACTAGCACGGTTTTGTGTATCTAACCTAAGGTTTTGATAACAAGTAAAGCAATAAACACACACAAGAAGACAAACAAACGATAGAGAAGCGGTCGAGAACTAATGTAAGGAAAACGTATCAACCATGAATAATCCGATAAAATGCAGGTTTGTTTATTTAGTGCAATGATTGTCTTATCTCGAAGGGTATATCATTCTTAGACTTAGGCGGTACTTCTTCCTAAGACCTAGACACGCTAATTCTGTCACAATTAGACGCATCTGCATAAAGCTTCCTTATGTTGATTATAATCTATCTTAGGATCTAAGTAATGGTGCTCTTACTAAACCCTAGCTCATTGAGACTCTACCCACTTACTGCTTAACGGTGATTTATATACTAGTAGTCCACTGTCCGAATCCTTACCAATGGAATAAGAACGTACTCGTTGATACCAAGGTCACCTTATGACTCAACTAAGCTCACTAATCTAAAGGCAAAGATAGGTTAATATTTGTGATCCTATGATTCTAGATATATAAATTGCAATATGGAGAGCTATCCCGGACTCTTAGCCTATGCCCAAACAACACCAAAGTTGCAGTGCATTAAATATGTAGGACTAGACCCAGTTTAATGATAGGTCACATACTTAAGCACGTAAACGAATATAAATTGATAAACATAAACAATAATCAATGATAAATTAAGCAATCGAGATAAACAAACCAAACATTAGATCTTCATAAACATGGCTGATACCTAATGGTATCAGCCGATAGTCATTGTAAAAATACAAACGGGTTGATATATGAACGATTAAAGTAAAGAAACCTCGATCGAACGCGTATTCGGTTGCACGAAGATTACAAGAGTTTTCCTATGATCTTGAGGCTCTTTTCTGACCTTCTATGCTCTTCTAATCGTCTCTTGGTCGACTTGGTAGTTTAGGGATTCACTTGCATACTTAAAATTGAGTTTAGGGTCGTCTGTATATATAGGGTCTGGTAGTCGGTTTGATACGGCGTATTGGGAAGCTCAATACGGCGTATTGGATAACTTGGCATGGGCTCCAAGAATAAAATATTCCAAAATTTTCTTGAGCTGATATGGATACGGCATATCGGACATCCTGGATACAGCGTATCGGACCTATTGGGTATGGCGTATTGGGCTACTTCGGTACGGCGTATTGGCTCATTGGGTACGAAGTATTGGCTCTTTGGGTACGGTGTTTTGTACAACTTGGGTACATAGTATTGGCTGAAAGTGTGCTTTTCTTGATATCTGACCAAAGTATAATATACGACGTATATACTGATGTGGATACGGCGTATTCTTCAAAGTCAGGAAATGGTCTTTTGATTCGTCAAAGTCTTGGAGACGTCGTATAGGTCTAGAATAATACGGCGTATTTGCTGTCAGATCAGTAGACTTTCTGAAACTCTTTGTTTATGCTCTAAAATGCGTGCCTTTTAGCATAACTTCACCAAGTAGTCCATAATTACTACAATTGTCAAATACAAACAATTAAGTAACAATTCTTTGCAATAATTATACAAAATGGGTAATATACATGGGATTAATGATGCTATAAAATAGACGTTATTTGATGTCATCACGGATAGAGGTTTTGAGGTATGAAAGGAGAAATAATTTTTCACGAAGGGGATATGCAAGAATTACAAGGAGATGGAAATATTCAAAGATGTGCTAGATGCTCATGACAAGAACATATACAAATAAATTGCAGGCAAAAAAATGAGGAACAAAATGACAGAAACATCTTTTAGTGATTTAGCAACTAGTCATAATCCGAAAGCCATTTTAAAAAAATGAAGATTTAGATTTTAAGTTGTTAGACTTAATGTTAGAGATTTTTCATTTAGAAAACGTGTTTTGGATGAGGTGAGAATTTGATTTTGAGGAAGAGCTTGCAAGGGTGTGCTAGACGAAAAAAATTAACACAATACTATTTTAACGAAATAAATCACATAACACATACCCAAATTTCATAGATAGAACTCAAGCACAATGATCACCTAAGAAGAGAAGGGATAAGAAGTTGTGTACCTTTTAGCATTGTGAATTCGTGACACGTGATCATGACCAAGAATTTTTCAAAGTTGTTTTGAAAAGAAAAAGAAAAAAGAATGGTTTGACCATATTGAGCCCAAATAAAATGTCAAAAGATTTTTGCAAGTATAAGCACACACCATTCTCCTTATTATAATTCGACCAATTATAAAATTTTGGTCAGACCCACGGTTCCATTACCTGAGCTTCGCCGATTCCATTCATGAATAGAACCGGTGGAATCGGCTTGTTGGGCCAGGAAGAGATTTTGTCCTAGAGCGGTAGTTTACCTTTTTCTTGATCATCCTTCAACGAGCTTTTTAAGAAAATAAATAATATAATAGATCTAAAAATTATTTGTAGTTATTCGAAATTTATTTGATCATTTTTTAAAGTTTTTAAAGTACAGTATACTCTAAAAGACTTTGATAACCTGCTCTTGATACCAATTGTTAAAACTAGAAGGGGCAGGGTTAAATAGTTTTCCCTAATTAAATATTGATTATGTGTTTTTGGTTGATTATTTTAGATCTATTTGATGAAACGATATAAGTAACTATGTTAGTAATAAAAGCAATAATAAGAAAAGATATGTGGCAAGGATGTTTTTAGTGGTTCCGCTACAAGGTCTCCTACCTTGCCCTACTCTACTCTCCAAGTCACCTACTCGAGAGTTCGAATCCACTAGTCACCAGTGATCTTTTAACCAACAGAGAAGCCTCACAACGTCGCTTACACCTTTTAATGGTACAAAGCTAAATACCGGATTCTTCACATAGTAGAATCACTCCAACACCTATTCACCCTTTACATCATATTAAGGTATATCCTATGTTCCAACAAGAAGGAACAAAATACCTTCACACTACTTGCCCTCTATTAGGTGCCAAACATTTACATCGAGATTCATATTATCATAACTTTTTTAGACAAAACTTTTCTAAGTGATCCTATCACTATATGATACACATCTTGATCGAATAGGATGAATGATGCTTCAAGATCAATAAGTAGGTCTTTGTGAGATGAGACACTCTTGCCATAACGTGAGCTTGGAGAGTTGATCTGGTATGCAAAACTCGATAGAACTTCTCCTATTAAGAATCTATCAAAACACTAAAATATAAGAACCCGTGATTCAAGATTAGTTGGTAACTGAATATTGTAGAAAGAAACTGTGTAAATGGATGAATAAATTAGTGAGAATGAGCTGGTATTTATAGACTTTAGTTTTACTGTTCACCGGTTCCGCCGGTTTTGTTGAGGAACAGAACCGGCCAATTATCGAACAGAACCGGCGTACAGTAACTAAATCCGAATTATGATTTACAAAATCTTAAAAGATCATGTGTAATCTTGTGAGATCATGTTTAGATTTGGTAAGAGAAATATGTTAACTATGATGTAAATATGTTTAAAGGTTTTTATACATTTTTATGTAAAGTGTATATTTTTATTCTAAAAATATGTTTATGTGATTTGAGTGTGAGTGCTATAATATAAAGAATGGTTTGATGAATAGACGAGTTAGATAAACTATTGGTTTAAAACTAATGAATTTCATTTTCTATTTTTCGAAAAGTTTATGTTTTGTCATTAACAAAACAAAGATGGATCGTAAAATATAAATAAACGTTTTTACAGTTTATTTGTATTAAAAATAGGTTTATATATATATATATATATATATATATATATATATATATATATATATATATATATACAAATGTACTGTATTACATGTCCCGCCCATACAAGACTTGCAACGCATAAACTTAAATATATAGGTTTTCTTAAAATGCGTATAAACACGAACCACACAAAATGCGTTTGTTAAAATGTTGAAATCCGAGATCTGTAAAGTATGCATGACCATTTTAATCCTTAAATAGTCAAAAAAATGTATGTTAAAACCATAGATTTGTAAAGTATGCATGACCATTTTAATCCTTAAATAGTCACAAAAATGTATGTATTTGTTGGACCGCAAGATTTTCAAGTATGATAATGTAATGTACACAATATCACGAAAAGTAATTTCAATTTCCCTAAGTTCTATGACGCTGAGGCTCAGATATGTAAGTATGCCACTTTATTCAAGGCACAGTAAGAGTTCACGTGTATGTAGTCCAATGCTCCGACCTGGTATAACGTTAGTTAGTTTGATCTCGAACTAGTGAAAGCTAATCACCCGAACGGGGGTAGTCACTCCCCAAATAGATCTATTTTATAACACTCGCGCTTACCAGCAGTAATTAACAGTTCATTCTACTTAGGCAATCCGTAATTAGTTTAAAAGTAAAGTAGTGTACTTGCGTCCATAAGTAATGCGAGTATGTAAACGAGTTTGTAGTCAATCATGTAAATGAATTTATAAATGAACATGTAAACGAGTTTGTAATAAGTATGTAATCGAGTATGTAAATGGGTATGTAAACAATTTATCAAACCAAGTATGAAAACGAGTTTGTAAATGCGAATGTATTCTCGCCCCAAAAGTTATAAAGTATGTATAAAACGAGTAAAACATGGGGCTATAAACTCACCTCTAGTAAAAGTAGTGATTATCGCAAAATCAACAAAGTAATCAACACGAACGATCCAAAATGCAACCTAATTAATTATAGGTCGTATAAGCATAGGGTATTTAAAATAAATACAACAATGTATATTATCAAGTTATATCACCACCTAAGAGTTTTATTTAAGTTTATAAAATTATTAGATAATTATGATCCTAATTGATATTTGCATGGCTTAATTGTTAAGTGTTTTTAAATAAGTGTTATATGTATTAATTTTGTGTTTATATTGTTTTATTTTAAGTTTTGACTTATGAGAAAATAAAAGGATTTTTCAAAAAATAAATATAAACATGACTAATAATTATGAAATAAGATTTATTATGGACTATTAATTGAATTTAATAGTTTATAATGTGTTTTTAAAATTAAAGATTTATATTTTATTAATGATGAAATTTGCAAAAGTACTATTTAGTTGCAAGGATAAGGTTCAGGGAGACTCGTCAAGACTTTGGTCTTGTTGATACCATTACCCTATAATACCTGATTACGCTGTAGTTTCCTTACCTTGCATATTATTTAGGAAGTCGCGAATGGTCTAGGGTTTGAATGGTTTTTAACTATTCTTTAATCTTTTCCCGCGATAAAATATAATATCTTTAAGATTTGAAAACATGTTGAAACATAAATTTTTAAAAGGTAACACTATTTATACATGAGATGTATAGAAAATAAGTGATACAGTAATAAATAACTTAATCGAGTAAAGTTTTTATTAAAATTTATGATACAAAGATGTATGCATGCTTCTTCGTACATATTTGCCACGTCAAATATTATATCCTTTTAAATAAGTTATTGCCATCTAATTTGTAAGAACACTTGCAGTTGCTTTTTACTATGCGTGAGATGTATGTAGATTGCAATCCCAAGGTGATTATACACTTTTTCGTGAGATGTTAGTGTTACATAATCACAGTTCTTGATTGGACGACTTAATCGGTTTAGTGGTGAGACCTTAAACTTGAGGCATTGATGGGATGAACATGCTTACTAATATATTATTATAATAAAGTAAGTCCCATAAGGTTTTAGGAATTGCACCGGTGGTAATTATTGATAGTCAATTACCTTTTGAATATACCATTGCTAGCAGATCAACTGATGTGATGGTGGTATGTCAAGTTGGATCCTAACCTTTAGAAATTTAATTGTTTAAAAAGTTTAAACATTGGTAGTTAATGTTCTTCAAAGAGTATTATCGAAAATACTAATTGTTGAACTTTACTATGTTTTGTAAATGGCACTACCTGTCTAAAACATAAACCATTCGGCTTTCAGGTCGATGTTAAAATCTTTCTGGTTCAAATTACAATGATTAGTTTCGTTCACTTAAGATGGTCTTGAGAGTTGAAAGGAAACTGTTTGTTATTAAATAGCCTATTTCCCATGCTCCACCTACCGATTCTAAGTACTTGCGCAGTGGAATGCGTTATGATGCTCATAATGAGGTTGCTTGTCTTATTCTTGGAAGTATGACTCCTGAACTACAGAGACAGCTCGAAAATTCCTCACCTTATGAAATGCTTCAGGAGCTTAAATTCATGTTTGAGAACCAAGCTGGAGTTGAGATGTTTGACTTAATTCAAACTTTCCATGCTTGCAAACAAGAGGAGGGAAAACCAGTTGGCCCATATGTCATTAAGATGAAGAATTATGTGGCGCAACTGGAACATCTTGGTTACGTGCTACCACAAGATCTTTGTGTTGGTTTAATCTTGAATGGCCTCACTAGTGATTTTGTTGGATTTATAAGAAACTACAATAAGCATAACATGGGGAAGACGATTGGTGAACTACATGCTCTGCTTATTGAGTATGAAAAGGGTTTACTTTAAAAAGGCTGCTACACCACAAGTAATGGCGATTCAAGGTGGCAGAATCTAGAAATCCAATAAGAAATCGATTAATGCTAAAGGGAATGGTAAAGGGAAAGGCAATGGAAAGGATAAAAGTTATATCCCTAAGCCTAAAAACCCTAACCCTTTTGCTAAAGAGCACCCGGCAAAGGATGATGCCTGCCACCGCTACAAAGAGGTGGGGCATTGTAACTGGAATTATCCTGCTTACCTTGCTGAGTTGATTAAGAAGAAGAAGCAAGTTGGCACTGCCAGTTCTTTAGATATCTTCATAATAGAATTATTTTCTTTTCCTAATAAATCCTGGATGTACGACACTGGTTGTGGTACTCACATCTGTAACACAAAACAGGGTCTTAGAGAAGAAAGAAAACTAAAACAAGGAGCTCTCTATTTGTTCGTGGGCAATGGTGTTCGTGCATAAGTAGAAGCTATTGAAAGTTATGACTTAGTTTTACCTAATGGCCAAGTGATTTGTTTAGACAATTGTCATTATGCGCTTACTATTACTGGAGGTGTTGTTTCAGTTTCACGTTTGGTTAACAATGGCTTTATCTAAATGTTAGATGATATCATTTCATCACCAAAAACACAAAAAAGAGAAAAGATTTTAGAGAGAGAAAGAACTAGAGAGAGAGACAAAAAGAGAAAATAAAGATGGTTACTTGCACTAGAAAAAGAAATAAGAAGCAACACCCTCTCCGCACTTGGAGAGGGCTTTATATAGTTACAAGAGATAAAACCCTTCTTGGGTTATTGGGCTTGACTTTGGGCCGGACCTATTACCAATGGACATAAGCCTGACACCTAGGCCCAATTAGCTTAGATAAATTCCCATAAACTAAGTTTTTCTTATACAAGGCTCGAGAATGATAATGACCATTACTTTAATAAAAACACGGCTAACAATCTCCCCGTAAGGGGTGGTCATTGAATTGTGGATCACTTCTTGTGATGTCTTAAATCTTGGAGCCTTGTATTCTTAGGAATTTTTGAAGATACTTTTGCATGCTTGTGATTTTGGATCTTGATCTTTAACTTGATATTCTTTGACAAAATATTGATATCGTGGTCTTTGGCCTTGATTTGTCTTTGTTGGGACTTAAGACTTCAAGATGATTCTTAGAGTTACTACTGCTCAGGTATATAATGAAAATTATGCTAAGTAGTTAGTACTGGTAGTATAAAGTTACTAATGCTAGTTACTATTGTTAGTATAATTTAGTACTGTTAGTATAAAGTTACTGCTGCTAGTTGAAGTTAAGACTGCTCAGAGTTGAAGTCTGAAATAAAAGCTAAGTAGTTAGTGCTGCTAGTAGTACACAATAAAAATTAACTCATAGAATACCACATATTCATGGTATGTCTAGAGTGTTGAATCAATTCTTTGAAAATTATTTGATTTTGATAAGATCTATATTTTACCTCCAAAATCTAGGTCAAGGTTTTTAAATTGAGTTTGTCTATCAGTTTAACTCAATAAAACTCCAACCTAGAAGTTAATAAGGAAACCACCATGATTATGAAATGTGATGACTCCCTATAAGTCTTAAAATTGAAGTTCTGAATTTGTTAAAAGTCCTTATGAGATATGACCATTAAACCAAATATAAATCAGAAAAACCGT
The DNA here is from genome assembly GCA_026074375.1 of Tanacetum coccineum. Lineage (NCBI taxonomy): Eukaryota > Viridiplantae > Streptophyta > Magnoliopsida > Asterales > Asteraceae > Tanacetum > Tanacetum coccineum. The sequence continues at coordinate 6,562 of BQNB010061122.1, read as the reverse complement.
CAATGTATCTTGTAATTGCTACTCTACATGCTAAGTAATTATAAAAGAGTATTTAATTACAAAAAGCAAGTGGGAACATTTTAGATCTTAAAGAGATAAAAATACAAAATACATAGCCTTCTTAAACACACTAGGGAATATCATATCGAGGCTTTACATGTAAATGTTAAACCTTATAATGATATAATTCTCATTCATAGATCCGCAAGGATACCTCAAATACTTGATTGATAAATGTTATATCAATATTAAGGAATATGAGTCACAGGATTATGGTAAACCTGTTAAAGATGCATTATTGAATTTTAAATTTGGTATCATGGTGAAACCATTAATATGAATTGTCGAATTTTGAATTTGATTAATGACTCAAACTATGAATGTTAAGATGCTGTCCATAAAGATAATCATTTTTGGAACTTGATTGATCTTTAACTTAATGTTAGGACTATGAGTTTTATAATGGATTGTTTCTTAAAAGAGAAGAAAAACCCAAGTAGTTTGGTTTTTGGTTTCAAACTCATCAGGACAATGTTGTACACATATTTAATGCATGCATTATGATAAGATTTTAATCATACTCAAGCAATTAATTGGATTAAATATTCTTTCTATGCGCATTAATTAATATAAAGATGGTTATTTGTCATACTAATATTCATATCGATGACATATGACAATGAATTTAAAACTCTTTCTTGGATGATTACTATTGGCGTGGACAAAGAGCAATCAAAAAGAGTTTATGAATTCACATTTACATCTTTATGAAGTGTACAAGCGGCAAGAATCTAAGTATGGATTATTGCAAGCATTAGAAGTTTAATCTTATGTTTTTTGTTATAAATAAAGAATTACTCTAAGTATACCTAATGCTATGTGGGAGTAGTATTTGTTCAGGTTTCCTTCACCTGAAAGATTTAGGATAATAAACATATTTAACTTTAAATATATGTTTATTGACTTAATGAACATATGCGGTTATTATAAATCGAATCATAAATTTGAACCTACCATTTAGAAAGTCCTAAATGGATAGACATCTTTTGATAAGACTGAACATGACTGAAATCTTTAAGTTAGACTAATATGATTCATTATGTATATTTAATGTGTGTAGAGGAATAGTTGTATCATGCATGAATGCAAAGAGTTGACTTGGACAAATTGGTATTTAATTAAAAGTTTATTAGATAATCATTATATTAAATTGAATATTTTAATAGTATATGTTTAGATTTGGAAGATCTTTTTAGATTATGGATTTGTCAATAGTAGAAGTTAAAATTGAAAATATAAGGGATTACATTGCAACAAATTGTTGTGCCAATTAGAATTAACCAATGAACTTGGTGTTCATGAGGTGCCAACATTATTAAGGAATATTCATTGTTTACTTATTTTAAAAAGCATGGGGTTGTTTGTGTACACGGGATGCTTAATTGAATTGAGATCGACACTCAATATAGTCCATAGTATGATTTCATTTTTATGAGGACCCATGTGGACTAGTGTGCTCAACCGAGGGAAGAGCCATGTTGCATTATACATTTAAGAATAAGAAATTTACTTTACACTTTTGAAAGCTCGAAAAAATGATTGTTGTCAATGGTTGAATGTCATCACCTTATGAGATATAATTGTGTTAATATTGGATTTTTGTTTAATGAATCAAACAATCCATCATTTTATATTTTTTTAAGAAACTTCCATAATTGAATTATTGAAATAAGTATTCTCTAAATTCGAAAGATCAAAAGCTAGTTTTGAAAATTAAAAAATTGGGAAAAAAATTTTTTTCCATCCTTGTCAGCAAGTTACGATCGTCATTATCTGAGGCATGATTTGTCAACTAGAATTATCATGCATTTGATTATTTAGATTGGATAAGAGAGATGTTTAGACAATTTTATTAATGATAATGATACGTGGTATGTGGTTATATTTAATATAAATTGTGTCATATATTTGCATGTTTAATCCATGAATAATATTTATTATTCTAAATTAGTCCGTTGTCGATTAACAATATGGGAATATTATTAAATTAAGACAAATCTGAGTGATTGGAGATATCTTTGATATTAAAGGATGTGTTCGCCAAATCACATGATATTCATAAGATGAATATTGGACTTCCCCAACTAACAAGATTATTACTTTATGGATCGACGTCATTAAGTAAATCTTGTAAGTGATTTTAATTTACTAAATCCTTAGACTTGAGATGCAAGTAGGTCTTGCATGTGTGGATAATCCATCTTGATGTAGTTTGAGTTATCCTGAATAAGGTAGCTAATAAGGACAATTTTTAGAAGTGATTGTGAAGCATATGACTTGACACCTTTAGTCAATAAAGAATTTGTTCCTTCAATAGTTGAAGTATGATGCCACTGGGCCCCTCGTAGGGTTAATCAGATGTATGTGTGGCCGCACCCAAAAACTCAGGTAGATATGTCTCAATGATTTTTGGTAATCTAGATTAATCATATATACGAGAAACAGAATCGTTAATAAATGGAATGACTTAGATCCATATCCATTTTTAACACGGTATCAGAACAAAGGGATTGTGAATACATCAATCATTTATCCGTGACTTTATGAAACCACACTCGGATATTTCTGAGAGCATTGGCGTGTTGCTAGACGCTTACCAATGTTATTATATTATTTGGTACATGTCCAAGTGGGAGATGTTGGATTATGTCCACGTAAAAATAATATATGTCCAAGAATTTATTTGAGCCTACGGGGACACACGCGTTAATACGTAAAATAATTAATAATAAATATATGAAATGTAATATATATAAGTGATAAAGCTTAACGAGCGTTAAATGTTAATAAATATTTAATGGGAGTTATATTAGTCATTAATAGTTAAAAGAAGACTAAATATTGCACATTATGAGGGAAAAGAAAACATGGAGCTTATTTTTTTTCCTTAGCCAAATATTTCCTAATCTCAAGAGGAGGTGGAATAAACCTAACTTTTGCCCAAAAAGCCAAGTTTAGGAGGGCTATAAATAGAGGGGTTAGGGTGTTAGTTTTCTCATAACTTGAAAAACTAAATCCCTAAATTCTCTTCTTCTCCCTCCCTTGTGTCGTGCGATCGAACCAAACACGCCTAGGGTTTTGGTCTTTACGATCAAACCCAAACAACCCTTAAAAGGTTTTTTGTGTTGATTGATTCAAGAGTCGAAGGCGTTTGGTGGCTTTATCACTACTAGTACTAGCATACTTAATTGTTTGCTAAGAACATATTGTGTGTGTTGAAGTAGAAAGATCTTACTTTAGATCTTGGGTGGTTTTCGCGTGGTATTTTTATTAAGTATACACACCGGCGTATAATTCACGACGGGTTTGTAACGTTTATTGCTAAAAGGTATCACATTCTCTTATCTTGTTAATTATGGAATTATATTTCAGCTTACTTTCTTGCTTTCGTTAACTCGGTGTTTTAATGGTTAAAAGTTGTAAAAACCTAACAGGGCGTTGGTTACGCGTCAGCACGTGGCCAGCGCACCACTCACGGCTTTTGGTTTTCCGAATTTTGTGAAGTTGGCTTTTCTCTTACCTAACACATGTGAGTGTATTAAGATCGGAGCCTCAGTCAATTTTCTTTTGAGTGTATTAAAGGATTCGATACACTCTTATGAGAAGAAAAATGGAGTCTCTTTTTCAAGCAAGTGAGTCATAGGACGGGCAATTTTTGAAAAGTCCTGAATGAATCGTCGGTAAAAACTGGCGTGCCCAAGGAAACTACGGACACCTTTGACAGTAGTCGGATGAGGGAGTTTAGCTATAACTTCGACTTTTGTCTCTATAACTCAAGTCCTGACTTAGAAATTTTATGTCTGAGAACATATTGCCTTTTTTCCCCTTTCACCATAAAATGGCTCATTCTCCAGTTTAAGGAACAAATTGGGTGTCTTCACACCGCTTCAACATTTTTTCCAAATCACGGTGATTAGGCACGTAAGGAAAAGAGTCCCCGAAGACCGAAAAGTCATCCATAAATACTTCCATTGTTTTTTCGATCATGTCATGGAAGATTGCCATCATACATCGTTGAAACGTGCCGGGTGCGTTACACAGCCCAAAAGGCATGCGGCGATAGGCAAACGTTCCGTATGGGCATGTGAATGTTGTCTTCTCTTGATCCTTTGGGTCAATGGGAATCTGAAAATAACCCGAGAAGCCATCAAGGGGAAACTATTAGTATTGGTTTCTCCGCGAGTCTTTCAGCATTTGATCCATGAAGGCAAGGAAAATGGTTGGTCTTTTCGGGTGGCTTCATTCAACTTTCTATAGTCAATGCACACTCTCCACCCCGTGACCAATCGAGTTGGTATCAAATCATTATCATCATTCTTGACGACGGTTATGCCACCCTTCTTTGGTACACAGTGTACCGGGCTTACCCATGGACTGTCAGAGATCGGATAAATTAATCCGGCGTCAAGAAGTTTTTCAACCTCTTTTTTGATGACGTCGTGGATCTTTGGGTTTACCCGTCTTTGACTCTGAACTGTTGGTTCGTAGTCCTCTTCCATAAGGATTTTGTGAGTACAAAACTCTGGATCAACACCCTTGATATCGGAGAGTTTCCAAGCGATGGCTCGCTTGTGGGACTTTAGAACCTTGATAAGAGCTGCCTTTTCCTCATCCTTTAAATCTTTCGCAATTATGACGGGCAACTTGTTGTCACCTTCCAAAAATGCGTATTCTAAATGAGGTGGCAAGTCCTTAAGTTCAACCTCGGGAGGCTCATCAATTGATGAATTAACGGTTTTAGCTTCAACAACTTTAAGTTCTTTCCGGATTTCAGGCAAATAATCTTTATGATTCGGAAGAGGAGGTAACGGTTCACTATTGAGAAGTGCTTCCAGAATAAGAATGTCACCCTCCGGATCATAGTAAGTAGCATCAATTTCCCGTGAAATTGGCTCATCATTGATAGCTATAAAAGCATTGGCTTCTTCGAGAAGGAGAAAATCACTATCCCCGAAAGGAGTTAGTGTTGGTGAAGAATTTGAAACAATTGGATCGAAATACGGAGAAGGATTGTTATATGCAACAACGTCGGAGAAACCGAGAACTTCTTGAGTGTATTCTTCACATGCCAATTCAATGACGTCGATTTGGTTCGCCGTCATATGATTGTAATTAGCCGTGTATCTCGAAGTTTGATCCAGATTGAATGTGATGGCCTCTTTGCCAACACGAAGGGTTATTTCACCTTCGTAAACATCTATCAATGCACGACTGGTCTTTAAGAAACTTCTCCCGAGAATTAAAGGTACTCGGGGGTCTGGTTCAAAATCTACGACCACGAAATCTACTGGAAACTGGAACTTTCCCACCATTAAACGGACGTCTTTAGCGATACCGATTGGTTCAGTGATTGAACGGTCTGCTAGCTCTAGCGTCATGCAAGTCGGGGTTAGTTCGGGAAGAGAGAGATCTTTTCAGACAGAATATGGCATAAGATTAATGCTCGCGCCGAGATCGGCCAAGGCGTTGCATGTATTAATTCCAGAAAATTCACATGGAATAAGAAATCGGCCAGGGTCTCCAAGTTTTTTCGGTAACTTGTTTAGGATGACCGCTGAGCAATTCTCGTTCAATTTAGCCATTTCACTCAACTTTTCTTTGTTTCCGATTAAAGTTTTTAGAGTTGAGGCAAATTTCGGCATAAGGGTCAAGGCATCCGTAAAGCTAATTTCGAAACTCAAATCTCTAAAGATTTTGTAGAATTTCTCAATTTGATCGTTACCTTTTTCGCGGCGCCTTTCATCATTTCTTCTTGAAGGAAATGGAATTGATGTTCGTTGGTTAGGCATCGGAGCACTAACGGGAGCAACATCAGGCTCGGAAGTTGGATTTTGAGATTGGACTTGAATAACCGGAGGTTGGACGTCTTCGGTGCTTCCGTTATTAGTAGGAAGCATCGTGTCCTTTGTAACCTCGGTATCACGATTCATTACTTTCGGAGAAGAAGATGAAGTGGAGGGAATCGTGGGTCCTTGATAAGCAACACCACTTCGGGTGGTGATACCTTTCAAATCCTCCTTCGGGTTAGTAACGGTGTTACCCGGGAGAGTTCCTGAACCTGAAGTAGAGGCGGTATTCATTTTGATAAAGTTACCTAGCATACTTTCAAGCCTTTGATTCGAAGTGGCCAAGTTGTTCAATTGAGTTTGCAGGTTTTGTCCTTGATTTTGCAAAACTTGATTTTGGTTTTGCATATTCCTCATAACCGCATCATTAGCCTTTACGTAGCTATCAAAATTGGTTTTAGACACACCTTGTGTCTGAGGAAAGGGAGCTTGGTAAACGGGAGCTTGATAAGCTGGTGGTTGATTAACCTGAGGATGATGAATTTGGCTTTGGTTGTAATTGTTTCCTCGGTTTTGATTGTAATTATTTCCCCTGTTGAAATTGTTTTGATTATTTCCTTGATGGTTCTGAACGGGGGGTAAACCGGGAGGTCGAATTTGATTTGCAACCATCTGAGGTCGGTAACCGGTATTTCCTTGGTTGAAATTAGCCGCGG
>BQNB010061121.1:0-36628 GCA_026074375.1 Tanacetum coccineum | reverse complement strand
TTGATGGAGTTGAACTTTAACTGATGTTCATTAGGTATTCCCATCATCAAGGTGCTTTTGGCCTTCACTTCTAACCTCTTCTAAGCCTTTTCTTCAGCAATTGTAGGAGGTATTACTTTTTCAACACCTTCCACAATTGTTGTTTTTGGTGCAGTATTTCCATTCTCTATGACCTTTCATAGAGCATAGTCAATCATCTGAATGTACTGTTCTATTCTCATCCTCCATAATTCAAACTCACCATGTTTGAGCATTGGAACCTTAGATGCGGCCAACATATGTGCAGATTCTGAATCCATATCTTCTAGCAAAGAGATCTTGTGTATTCAAACAGGTTCTTCTTATTCAAAGTTCTCAACTAGCTCTGATACCACTTGTTAATCCCACTTTAATAATCTTTAATTCCTTATGCTTGTTAAGGTTTTGTTATGCTAGATAAATCTAACACAACTATAGTAGAAACTTTGTTGAATATATTAAAGATTATGCGGAATCTAATCTTTAATCAATAAGAAGAATTCTTAATGAAAGAGTAACTCTATGAACACAATTCTATGAACACACAATTCAACAAACAATAAAAGCTCTAATATTATTATTACAAATAATAGGAATACTCTACTAGTATTAGGGTTACAAATTCTTGAAGCTATGATAACTCTATGAATGTCTCGTTGATTTCAAACTCTATGCCCTTGGACCTCCTTTTATACACCAAGGAGTCCTAGTCGATTTACAATATATTCCTAAGATTTAGAATATTCTCTATGATCTATTCTATAAATAACTAATACTTATCACGTAAGTAATCTTGATCTACAATAAATCTTTATCCTTTCTTCTATCTTTATCCATTCTCTTTTAAAAGTTGAAACTCTTTCAATAGTCTTAATCTTTGAGCAGTTGTAACTTTTGTACTAGCAGCATTAACTTAGCACCAACAGTAGTAACTTATACACCAGCAGCATTAACTGTGTACAAGCAGTAGTAACTACTTAGAATATTTTCTTCAATCTTCACCAGCAGTACTGACTTTACATTAGCAGTACTAACATATACTAGTACTAATATACACTAGCAGTACTAATATACACTAGAAGTACTAAGTTACACTAGCAGTAGTAACTAAGTTACACTAGCAGTACTAACTACTTAGCATATTTTTCATTAAAGTTTATGAACATCACTAACTTTAGCTTAGTGGCAGTAACACAAACCTTAGCATCAGTAACTTCAAGAAAGCTTTTAATCCCAACAAGCTTTCTGACAAAGGCTTCATAAGGCCAAGTTCCTCACATTGGGGAGCTCCAGTCTTGTTTGTCAAAAAGAAGGATGGATCATTTCGAATGTGCATTGACTACCGAGAACTGAATAAGCTAACGGTGAAGAATCGTTATCCACTCCCAAAGATCGATGATTTATTTGATCAACTACAAGGATCCAGTGTTTATTCTAAGATAGACTTGTGATCAGGTTATCATCAACTTCGAGTACGTAAAGAAGATATTCCAAAGACGGCATTTTGAACTCGATATGGTCATTATGAGTTCCAAGTTATGCCATTTGGTTTGACGAATACACTGGCGGTATTTATGGATCTCATGAATCGAGTTTGCAAGCCATATTTGGATAAGTTTGTTATTGTCTTCATTGATGATATCCTTATCTATTCAAGGAACAAGAAGGAACATGAAGAACATCTTAAGGAATTTTTGGAATTGCTTAAGAAAGAGGAGTTGTATGCTAAATTCTCTAAATGTGAATTTTAGATTCCCAAGGTACAATTTCTCGGCTACATAATTGATAGTCAAGGCATTCACGTGGATCCCACCAAGATCAAATCCATAAAATATTGGGCATCTCCTAAGACACCAACAGAGATTCATCAATTTTTAGGTCTTGCTGGTAATTACCGAAGATTCATTAAATTGATTTCGCAGATATGTAAGTCAATGACCAAGCTTACTCAAAAAGGAGTTAAGTATGATTAGGGTGACAATGAGGAAGCCACCTTCCAGTTAATAAAGCATAAGTTGTGCAGTGCGCTAATTCTGGCTCTACCTGAAGGAAGCGAGGATTTTGTGGTCTATTGCGATGCTTCGCATAAAGGGTTGGGTGATGTATTGATGCAAAGGGAGAAAGTAATTACTTATGCATCACGCCAATTGAAAATTCATGAGAAAAATTATACACACATGATGTGGAACTTGGAATCGGTAGTGATTGTCTCTAAAAATTTTGATACACAATTTGTATAGGAACCAAGGTTAACGGTGTTCACAGATCATAAGAGTTTAACAACCAATTCTTGATCAAAAGGACTGTAACATTGAGACAACGTCATTGTTTGTAGTTTGCTCAGCGATTACGATCGTTGTGAAATACGTTATCAACTGGGGAAGAAACTTAGTGGCAGATGCCTTAAATGCCGTAAAGAATGAAATAGCCACTACGGGTTTTAGCCATAGTCATGACTAATTGTTGAATCTTCCTAAACAGCAGAATTTTGGAGGAAGCTCATAAAGCATAGAAACCATAGAACATTAAAAAGGAAGACGTAAGAGGTATGATCAGAAAGGATATACCGAAGGAAAAGGTTGAAACCCTGCACCGAACGAAACTTTAATGCTAAATGTCAGGAAGTTGGTTACCATGGTATTATGGTGATTTAAGGATTGTGATCATGCACGAATCCAACAAGTCAAAATACTCTATCCATTCGGGTTCCGGCAAGATGTATCAGGAGAATAAGAAGCTATATTGGTGGCCTAATATGAAGGCCGACATCGCCCAACCTAGTTTCGCAAATGTTAACATGTGCTATGGTCTAAGGCTGAACAACCAAAGTCATCGATTATAATTGGTGCAACCCGAGAGTACCTTAAAAGGAAGTAGGATAATATCACTACAGAATTTTGTCATTACGCATCCTAATTCTCACAAGTTATGAACACATTTGGGTGATTGTTGACCGAAACTTACTAAATCGCAATTCTTACCAATTAAGGAAACTGATTCGATGGAACGATTGGCAAGATATACGAGAAAGAGTGTAGGTTTACAATAAGAGTCATGAAATACATGACTAAGACCATTTGTGATCGTGACACCAAGGATTGCATCACGTTTTTGGAGGTCCGTTCATGAAGACCTTGGGTATGAATTGTATAATGAGTACTGCGAACATACCATCCACAAACTAAGACACAGCGAGAGAACTATCCAAACTCTCGAGGGAAATGCTAGTGCTTGGTAGATCGACTTTGAAAATGGTTTGGGTTAAACACTTGACGTTAGTTGAGTTTTCATATAACAATAGTTATCATGATAGCATCAAGGCTACACCATTTGAAGCACTTTACATGTCGAGAAAGTGTCGTTTACCTGTTTGTTGGGCCGAGGTTGGAGAAGTTCAACTCACTCGTCTAGTATATTCAAGAGACAACCAAGAAGATCATCTAGAACAAAACAAAGTATTTAAAGATGCTCGAGATCGACAAAAGATGTTACGCCGATTTAATTAAAGCATAACTATGGAATTTCAAGATGGAGATAGATGTTATGCTAAGTTTCACTTACGGAAAGGGGTCGAACGTTTGGAAAATGGGGAAAGTTAAACCACAGTATGTTGGACCAATACAAGGTGTTGGAAAAGGTTGGAAGTCCGTTGCTTCAAGCTTGGATCTCCTCAAGAGTTTAGCAGGGTTCATAGACGTTTCATTGTATCCAGCTAAAGAAGTGTTATTCCGACTAGAAAACAAGGACGAACGATTAGCCGTACCTGGATGGAATTCATAATTGATTATAAGATCTATTTTGGTAAGAAAATCCCTGATAGTGAAAAGTCAAATGAATGAAGCAAAGCTGTATCCCCAATTGTCAAGGTTCGGTGGAACTCTAGGAGAGGTCCTGAATTCACATGGGAACGTGAAGACCAATTTCAAAAGAAGTATTCGCATCTCTTCACAAAGGCCGCACCGTCATCAAGTGTCGCGTCTTAAGCCTTGAGGACAAGGTTCATTTAACGGGGAAAGACTATAACACCCCGTGTTTCAGGTCATTCAACGTAAACGGGCATCACAACATTTAAAGTTTATTATAACGTCAAGCCAAGTGTTAGAAAATTATTTGAGGATAATTAATAACTTTGCACATTTTAATTTATTGGATACAGTAAAGTGGGTTACTTTTTGCGATAAAATACACATTTAGGCATTACGAACCACCAACCCTTATTTACACATCAACAATACCCAATTAAACCTGAAACTCCAAAGTTATAAAACTTACCCATATTTATCATATTAGCCGAATTTGGCATATAAGAAACCAACAAGAAAACAAATGCTACAAGTATTTACTTCTACACTTAAAACTACATCCTTATACTTCAAGTATCACTAGAAATTCAACATAAGATATCTAAGACTCATCTAATGCTCTCCCTCCCCTAATTTTCACAAAAACTCTCTCTTTGTCTCTCCCTAGCCACGGCTCAAATCAACACCCATAAAACATCCATAAAATTTTTCTATAAAGTATTTCAAAATGTTCTAGTATCAAACATAAGGTATTCAACGCTGTAATTTAAGGCTTGGTTTATCATTTACAAGGGTTTAATCAAGAAGTACAAGATTAGGTTTTCATTGGAAAATTAAGGGTTTTCTAGTCTTGGAAGCTTGGGTTTTGATTCTAAATTAGGGTTTAGAACTTCTATCTATTCATCCTACATCATCCTAAGGTCATCTAAAAACCCTACACTCTTTACATTTGTGATTTTATGTGTATATAATGTCTATGTAGTAAATCACCATCTAGAGAAATATGTTAAGAGGTAAAATGGAATCTTAACACTTGTCATGGTTTGAAATACTTTTTCATATGGTATATTGATGTTAAAAACATGTTGGAATGAAAGTATATGACATATACAAGTAAGGTTGAATTTATAAAAGATATAGTAACGATTAATTGTTTAAGATTTTACATATTAAAGTTTATAATAAACAAATGAAAGGCGTTGTTATACTTGGACAGATTATGACTAGAGGACATAAAATATATGGACTTGTAGTAAGGAAATAATGGTAGAGTCTGGTAGTATTACATTTATGTCAAAAGTTTAATAAAAATAAGTTTAAACCACTTATTTATAAAAAAAACTCCAAACAATCTGTTGTAAATTAAAAATAAAAACATTATTAATATTTTTATTAGAATACTACATGTTACAAGGATCATAAGCATATAAAGAACTCGAAAAACCGAGCTATAACGAAGAAGTTACGCCAATTGCAAGTTTACAATAATAAATGCTTTTATAAAAGAAAATTTTATAAAACTTATTACTTTCCACATCTGATAAAAATATTTGATTATTTTTTACAGAAAGTATAAATTTTTAGGATTCCAAAACATTAAGAATCTTAATTATTTGATCAATAACGAAGGAGTTATGGATTTTTCATGTTTACAATAATAAATATATAAAAGTGTGTTTATAAAAGTATATTTATAAAAACACTTTTTGAAACCAGACACTTACACTTTTCATAATCTAAATAAAGTGTTAGATTTTTAAATTATGAATCCATAGGTATAAGGAACACAAAAATCGGAGTTAAAACGAATAAGTTATGATCTTTACGAGATTACGATAATTAAATTAATAAAAATAATTTTATAAAGTGCATGAACAGTAAAAATCACTGTTCATCACGGAGTTAAAAATATTATAATGTAATATTTTGATATATCTTTTTAATACGAAAGCGTGGACATGAAGAACGTACAAAACAGACTTAAAACGAGAAAGTTACAACATTTTTACTAAGGTAATATTTAAAAAACATTTTTAACTTTATTCAGTATTATTTTTCTTAAATACAATTAGATGGTGATGTAGCTATATAGAATTACATACGATATTAGTTATTCAAAGTACTTAGTACTCATACGAACTAAAATTAATTAGGTTGCATTCGGACATTTACGTGATGCATTTTCATTCTGTGATTTACATTGTTGATTCATTCACTCAAGGTGAGTTCATATCCCCATGTTTTTACGATTATAATGATTTACAACTTTTGGGGTGAGAAACATGCATTGTTTTACAAATTGGACGCAAGTGTACATTTTCTTCATGAAATACTGTTGCCTAAGTAGCGATAACCCACTGAGCCCATTATCATGAACTGTCAAATTACTAGTAAGCGTGAATGTTATAAATAGATCTATTTAGGATTGACCTCCCCGTTCGGGTGAGTAGCGCTCACTATGTTGGTTTGCCGAACAACGGACGTATACCATGTCGGATTTGGGATGTTGCGAGTTAGAACATCATCAAGGGCAATGTAGGCAATTTATATTGCAATTCACACATGTCGAGCTTCAGTGTCATGAGCTTAAGAAACGTAATTACATTTTTGTGATGTTAGCATTTGTTTCATTATCATACACTTAGGAAATCTTGTAGTCTTACATTATACATTTTACAAACCATTAATTCACCAACATTATTTTTTGATGTTTTTAAAGCAAGTTTCCTCAGAGATCAATGAGGGTACATAGACTAGAGACACAGTATGGTGCATAATTTAGAAGTCTCATGCCTTAAGATTTATCGCAATACATATCGGAAATACTTGTTATGTGCTAGAATCTTTACCTTTTGAACAACGAATAAGTGAAGCTATGGGCTTTTGCAAAAAACAATTTGTTTAAATCCAATGTATCAGTTTAACGACTCTTTTTAAGGTCGTTCTCATATATATCTTGACACTCCCGAACACATTATTCCGCTACGACCCTATTTGGGGGTGTTACAGGTATACCCAAATAGACATTAACTTTGCAGCAGGCGGGAACCTTAGGGGATTAAGTGCTAAAGAAGCATGGGAAACCATTAAGGATAGTGCTCAATGTGATAAACAGTGGAAAAACCCAACTAGCATTATTTCTGACCTAACAATAGCAAATTTGAAAGATCAATTAGTTGGGAATGAGGTGGTTAGAGTTAAGATACCTAGTTGCATGTCATGGTTAGATGCATATGATGAGCCTTTAGGTGATCTAGATATGATGGAGGATAAAGTGGAAAATCAAAGCCCACAAACTACCCTATATTTCCTACTATCATTTGAGGTATACCACAGCAAAAACCGCCCCTTGACTTACTCCGGAAGAAGTAAAAAGAGACTTAGGGACTCTTTAATTGGAGGTAGAACCTTTAGACAAAACACAACTAGAGGATTTAGGCTTGAATACTTGTAATAATGACATTCCTCTTAGTTCGAGGGAAGTTCCTAGTTTTGACGAACCGGAGCCTCAACCAAAGCCTTTAGCTAATTGTCCAACCTTAGATGTAAGTCTAGGAGACGAAAGAGGTCCCCAACCACCCATCAAACCACATAGTCCGGATAGTTTTAGGATGAAGGTAGTAGAACCATTGACCATTCATACACCACCTTTACCTCATGTGGCATCTTTCTACCTTAAGAATATGTATTGCTATTATCGCCCATGTGTAGATGACTCTAAGAAACATTATGGATTTAAACCGGGTTTATTAGGACAAATTGGATCCTTAGGTGTTGATTTTTCAAAAGTGGAGATGATAGAAGATGATTAGGAATTACAATCTAAAGAAGTTTCTTTTCTAGGAAGAGAACTTAATTCACCCGTTAGGCCAAAAGAAGTAGAGAAGGTTAGAATTAAAGAAACACACCAATTGGAGCACAAATTCAACAAATACTTTTTCAACATATGGCTCCTTCTCGCCACCATGGTGTGTACCGTTACTATCACCCGCACTTGAACTCAAGTGTAGGGGAGCCTTCCCCTTTATTTGTTAAATAAGGGTAGAGTCAGGCTCGTAAGTGTCGTGTGTTTTAATTCTTTATTGTTTGTTTTATTATGTTTGAATGAATTTTGTAATCATGCTTTGTTTGTTTGTAACTTCGTCTTATTTTCAATCAAAGGTATTAAGCAACAAAATAAGTGTAGGGGAAATATCTGGTTTTTAGAACCAAATTCAAACATTTAAAATAAATTGTTTAGATTAATTCGCATAAGTTTTGAGTCATATGATTGTATCGATTAATTCTAGGTTTTTATGCAGTACTTTCTTCATATTTGACTAATAAAATTGTGTGCAAAAAATTTCTCATTGAAAACGAAGAGAAAATTTTCACAGTGCTTGGAGACGGTGTCGGGATAAAACCCAACGGCGTCGCGTCTCCAGCAATGTAAAAATTCAAAAATCTTTAAGTATATTTGAAAAAAAAATGTGCAATATTTAAGATTTGTTATTCTTTTGTAAACCTGCATAAACCTAAAATTATATCATTACTCTCATCCTATCTTTACTGCTTTCATAGAGTCGAAACCCTAAACTCTTATTATATTTATATCTATCCCATGGATTTTACGCTTGGTGTAATTGTGTTTGTCTTTGATTTACAGGTTAATTTCATAAAAGAAGAAGCTACTGTAAAGATCTTAGGATGTTTTCATTAGACGACTCTTGGAGGACGATTTGGCTAGTTATCGCATGTTTCTTCTCCGTTATTGAGCAAACCAGGGGATTACTTGTTTTCTTTTCCCTTTATTATACGTTATTACGGTACTATCCTAATTGAACATTGGGAGACAATTGTTGCAACTTAAGTTTTAAGGGGTAAATAAGCCTTAGAAACTATTTCTTCATTTGCTATTTTCTTTGTTCCTTAAAATAATCGATAATATATCGAAACATAGCATACAAAGATAATTTTGACCAAAATTTAAAATTTTTTATGACACATACCGACGAAAACCGAGTATTAATAGCGTCTCATAGATAGGAATGTGTATAACTAGCACAAAAATCCTCAAAATTTCACCTCCAAAAATATGAGGTTCGCCTTTAGATCTTTAAGAATTTGGGTATCCATTATTGATACCAAAGATAATTTGTACCTTTAGTTTTCTCGAGTTAAGGTTCGAATGCAGTCATATGTGTCTACTCCGTCGTTACGAATGTGTACGTATAGTCTTTGTCGCCTTTTTTAGAGCATTGATATCGGTATCAAATTATATGAGTGTACCGGTAGTATATTAAATTCTAGAACTTGTTTTTGTGATGCATCTCGAGACCGCATAGTAAGTATTAGGATTTGCTAGAAAAGAGGCACTAGGATTAACCCATGTTTTAAACCTGTAATTGTTATTATGGTCACATCGACTATATAACTATCCCACACCCTTGCCATGCACTCATCTTTAGTGCAAGATACGCCTAGTACAACGCTCCGAGCCTTTCCTTTTTCATGGTTCTCGTAATTTTATTTTTTTTTTTAGTAGAGTTCTAATTTTTAATGAAAAGCATTGCCCGACCCCTTAAACCAATCGTTACACCCAAATTACCTTAGCCTACCTTGAATATACTCACCTTTAGTACATTATTGTTTTAACCCAAGTTAATTATTGAGTACACGGTTGCTAAGTCCTTATCCTTGTAAATACTATTTTGGGACGATTGAGATTCATGGTAGTATTCATCTTATGAAGAATTAGAGAAGAAGTAATTTATTACCCCCAATAGAGCTCAATAAGCTCCATGTTATTTTGATACAACTCAAATCGGGCATTAGTTAGATTGTAAATAATCGAGTATGTAAAAGTTCACGTAGGGGTAGTATCCTAAAACTCAGATGTATATATGTTTTAAGCAATGGTAGGGCAAAAGTGTACGAAAAAAATGAGAAAAAGAATAGAAAAGAATCAATATATATATATATATATATATATATATGTGTGTGTGTGTGTGTGTGTGTGTGTGTGTGTGTGTGTGTATGTGTGTGTGTGTGTGTGTGTATGAAAAAATGTACGGGCTGTCATTTGCTTATGTTTATGTTTATATTAGAATCAAGAAAAGAAAAAGAAAGAGATTGATGTAGAGTTGTGTAGAGTTTGTATATATTTGTCCGAGTTCTTGGTTTAGCAACCAAACCAACGTGTATTCGTATAAATAATTAACTAACCCTTTCACTCCAAATTCACCCAAAGCCACCCAAATTTATCCCATCCGTTTCCGTTTTCATATATGTTATCTTACACCTACACCCCACAACCCTTTACAAGAACTCTTAGATAGTAATGACTAATGCTTACGCCTAGCGGTGAAGGTTTGATCCTTTACCAAGCCTATGGTAATTTATATGCTATGACAGGTAATGAGTGTTGATTTTCCATTTCCCTATAGTTGTTATAATTTATTATACACCCGAGTGAAAGAGAGAAACTCAAACACTTATGTGAGGTGCTAGTATATACTTTTCGTGCTTTTAATTACAAGGTCTAGAAGGTTGTGTTGTAAAATGCTTTTAAAGAGTAGGTTAAATGATCCTAATATGGCTATTGTCTAGGTAGAAAAGCCCATTTACTTGAAGACAAGCAAATCCTAAGTGTAGGGGTATTTGATGAGGTGTCATTTTATACACTATTTCAGGGTCATTTAACCTCCTAAATCATGCAAATATGCCCAGATTATGTGCTTAATTATTTGTTTTCTGGTTTTTAGTACTTGGATGGCATTTGGAGGAAATACACGTGACTTGGGCTTATTTGGAGAAGAAACGGATAAGATTACGAAACTACACCAAATCCATGAAGAAGTATTGTTCACAGAGCGTGGAGACGGCGTCACAGGCAAGCGACGCCGTCGTGATCTATCCAGTGACGACATCAGAGATCTAGAGATGGCGTCAAGACGTGGTCGACTTAAAGAGGATCTAGCATCATCTATGTAGCGATGGCATCAGGACTTAAACACGACGCCGTCGCATCGATATCTCTATATATACAAAACCGATTTTAGGGTTTTAAGTGTGTAACTTTGTATAACTTTTGGGAGACGAACCCTAGTCTTTGTAGAGCTATTAAAGGTCAGTTTTTAGGCCCAAAACCTATTGTAAACTACCTTCTATCCATGCTATAATCAAGTAAGAGTGTTATTCATTAATCATTCAATATGTCTATGTGTTGTGTGATTAATATATGTTCTTGCTTTATCCTTAACATGCTAGGCTAAACCCTCCTTTGTATTTGCTTATGATTGCATGAAAGTTAGATTGTAAATCCTATTACTGTTACTTCTTGTTGATGAATGAGCGCGTTAGGCTTTAGAAAACCAACTTTTGTCTGTATCACTATAGAAACATCTAGGGAAACGCGAGTGCATAGAAAGGATACCATCAGGTAACAGTCTTCATACTACCTTACCCCCTTATATGGTTGACCCCTCTTAAGATATTTCACACACATTTAATATACTCTTAAGGGCCTTGTAATAGTCTTCATACTACCTTACTTGTGTGTTGCCTTAACGGAATATTAAATAGACGACGGGTTCGTGTAATCCGTTCATGACCTAGGAAATACTTACACAAATCATCACAAGTGTGATAAGGCAACATGATTAGGAGAAGCAATCTAATAAGTAATGCATGATTAAGTAAATACATTTAATTATCATAAAGTTATCACCAGTAGATTAGATATTAGTTTAGTTAATAGTTAAACAAACCAACCTCTCAAACTATAGATTTACTTGCTTTCTTATAAATATAAAAACACAAAAATAATCTTCTCTCAACCCCTAAGAATCAGTTAGAGCCGGATCAAGACCTTACCAACCTATTCCCCTAGAGAATGATAACAACCCCTATGTCTTGCCTATACTACTACTACAATGGTTAGGTACTCTCCCTATGGAGTCGTAAAACTTCTTGTTGAAGTCCTACTACGACCGCATCACAAGTGCACTCATTTTACCATAACCCTTTATAATATGCATTTAAACACATAAAAGGGTGTTTTGTCATACCCCAACAATGGTGGAAACATGAGGCGTGAAGAAGGATGGAATCGTCATAACACATGATACAATATAGAGAAATCTAAAAATGCATATCAAAAGTGTCACAAAAAACATCCTCCGACGAAAAGTATGAAAACTTGTGTCAAAATAGTCGATGAACACAACACATAGTTCAAATTATTACAAACCAACTCCAACATGGAGGTTACGAAAAAGTCAGAATACTCTATATAATCAACATGAAAACAAGTCTCGAATGCAATCCTTCAACAATGATCCCTCACGGGATAGATTAGGTCTCTAAGGCATTCTATCTTGAACTTAGCGAGCAATTGCATCACCTGAAAATGATACTCGAAAAGGTCAACATAAAGTTGGTGAGCTCGTAGGTTTAGAGGTAAACCCAGTTGTTGTGCCAGAATTAAAGTAGTGGATAATTGCACAATATGAAAACAATATGCATACAATAGTATTTAGAATTCTAACATAGAATCACATGATATCATAGAATTCAACCCAATCAGCAATCTATAGTATTCCATGCACTTATAGTCCTTCGAACCTATCGCCTACCAGCTAGAGCTAGCCCTAGGTCGGCAAGGTTGTCCTTGCATAGAGGTTTGTGGAAACTAGAAGGAGGGTTGAATAGTTTTTACCGTTTTAAAATGAAAACTTAGATTGCCGACTTATGTAAATTCAAAAGATATACACAAGTGTATATGATAGCAATGAAATAAGTAAATAAACTATCTACAAAATATAAGCAAGTAAAGATAAGAAAGATCACCACCGATGACACAAAGGGGGGGGGGGTGATTTATAGTGGTACGACTATGAAGCTCCTCTTTGCCCTACTCCACACCCCCAAGACCCAAACTTAGAGAGTTATCTTCACTATTCAACATGCGGCCTTTAGGCGGAGAAAACCGTACACGTCCGCTTACACTTTCTGGTACTAACTAAATACCGGGTTCAACTTCGAGATAGAAACCAATCTAACACCACTCTGTATTGTTTAAGCCTAAATACTAACCTATCTTACACATATGATACACACACACACAACACAAGATATAAATATAATGATAATCACTAACGTGATGACCAACTAAACTAATAACACTTGAAGCTTGACGTCTTCTTTAGTGTTACTCACTAAAGAGTGGTAATGATTTGATCACAAATGTAATGATAATGTAAACAAGTATAATGATCAATAAATATACAAAAGACAAAATATGTAAGAGAAAAAAATTTTTCAAGAGTTTTTAAAATGAAGGAGTGAGTTGCTGTATTTATAGCCAACAATTATGAATTTCAAAATTTATCCCAGGGAACCAAACGGCGAATCACATAAGATCCACAAACTCCCGTATCCATGCAGTGCTTTGGTGATCCGTGGAGGAGCTGGACAAAAATGTTATTTTGAGTGAGTTTACCCCAAATCTATTCAAAATATTGTTTTGTAACTTATTAAAACTATGTTAATAAATTCCCTATCTAGAAGAAAAATATTCTAACATGAAAAAGGAAAGATTTTCCTATGATTTGAAAGTTTGGAAAGATTGATTCCACTATGTTAAACCTATTTTGTCTAAATGAGTTAATAAACTAGTTTATAACTAATTAAGTGTTAAGTTAAATCATATTGATTAGAAAAAGATTATGAAAATGATACTATTTTTCTATGATCATTAACTATGTTTAATAATGCCATATTCATACCTTAAGTGATTTGTCGGCATCAAGTAAACTTTCGACTAAATAACTTGTTTACGTAAACTTTTACGTAGTATGACATTATATTTGTTATTATCAAAATATGAAGATCATTAAATATAAATATCGTTACTTTTCTGGGGTAACTCCTTTACCCAAAAAAAATAAATATAAATATCGTTTTTACACTAATATTTGTATTAACTATCTCCCCTTTTTTGATGATGACAAAATATAAACTAATGCTTATTTAAAAGTTACTAAATACGTATTTACTAGATGAGTTTACATATCTTCTCCCCCTTTTTGTCGAAGCAACAAGTGTTATAGGGGTCTTACTTGCATGTCTTGATTTGATGAATGCTAAGTGACATGATTACGAATGTAAAGTAAAAAATAAAGACTAATTACAAGTGCTCCCCCTTGGTGGATGCTCCCCCTCGCTTGGGGGACCCAAGGAATCGAGCTACAAAAAAGAAAAATGGGACTGCGTCGCTATAAAACAAAGTTAGTAGACAGAGCAAATATATATAATAAATAAATATATATATATATATATATATATATATATATATCTATATATATTATATATATATAATATATATATATATATATATATATAATGAGAATACAAATGCACACATATACATTTTATCAGTAAACATCCATCATCATCACAACAATAAAAATTAGAGTAAATCCATTATAAGGGGATAAAATATAAAATTTGGCGTAAAACGCCATTACATGATAAAAAATGAAGAAACAAATTATAAATCCTAAATCTGGGATTACATCATTTTCCCATATATCTTGAAGAGTTTGTGTTATCGGATATGTAGATTTAGTGCGAAAGGTATGGTGGGTTTGAAGATCCAAGATGATGTTGGATGTAGGAGCAAATGAAATGAACACCCTCTTGTAGGCTTTGAAGTTGATTGACTTTTTTGGTAAAACATCTACATATGTGTAGATGAGGATCAAGATTGGGTGATTAGGATTAAATGATCAAACTTTTGGTTAGTGAAGAGAGGGTGTTTTTGTTTTGTGGGGGTGTTTCTTGGAATGTATTCGACATGAATGCATTTCAAGTAATATAATCTACATTCCACTTTGAGAGTTACTACAACAATTGACAAGTCATGAAGGTGTGAAAAGAGTCTTGACTGGATTCTAAGACTTATCGGTGAGGGAAGAAATGTGGAGCATTTTGATTTTGATTTGAGTTTTGAGAGATGTTCTTGGATGATTTTCCTTTTGATTGTGGGTGTGGAATCATTTGAGGAGGTGGACATTTGAATGTTGAGTATTAAGGTTGTGAGAAATGGTGTTTAAGGATGATGATTATAAAGGAAAAGTGGTGATATGAATTGTATAATGGTTCTTGGATCATATGGAGAGCATGTTATATCCTAAGGTTTTAGATCCCACATAGTATCATATAGCATGGTTATAAGATAAAGTAGAAAAAGTTAAAAATTAATAAAAATTCGAATTTTAGCGCCTAGCCTAGTCCGCCACGGATCTACCAAAATAACGGACGAATCTACCATATGGTGGATCCGTAGGTCGCAAGTTTTCATGAAAACGACCAGAACATGCATTTACGCCCCAAATATAAAACAGATTATCATGCAAGCATCATTATCATCTACCAAATAACATCAACATGATAGGATGTTCATAAAACAAAGCGTAGTTTAAACCTTTAATTCAAGCATGCATAACACTCGTTAGCATGCATTTTAGTTCAAGATGGCATAGTTTAACACAAAAGATGTTACAACTAATTAATAGCATAATGTTATCCTAAAGCAGTAGTTCAAGATCCCTAGAGAATGAGTTATGCTAAATTTAAAAATTATGCACGGATGACCAATATCCTAGCAAAGGGGATGTTTGGTTTGAGCTTTCTACCGACGATGGAGAGTAGGGCATGTCAATCTTAACTTCTTCACGCTTACTCCTTTTTCTCTCATTCTTTCTATTGATAGAGCTCAATCAATACGATTAGTGCAAGCTAATGGTTAGAGCTTGGTGAGGATGAAAGAGTTTAGGATGTATAAAAAGAATGAATCGGTAAAGGCGGGTAATGAGTAAGCCATAGGGAAGAGGACAAGTGACTCTTATTTTGACACACTCAATATAGTGAGCAATGTAGTAGGCAAAGGTTATAAGTTTTTGAGAATTCTACCTTGCTGAATAACAAGACTTTAATGATGACCCTATTGCTTTTGGAGGAAGTAAAGGTTACATAACTGGTAAAGGTTAAATAAAAACAAGAAAGTTAGATTTTGAGGATGTGTGCTTTGTGAAAGAACTACAGCATTTCAATCTATTTTTTTTGTCACAAATCTGTGACAAGAAGAACAAAGTTCTTTTCACTGACTCTGAATGTCTTGTTTTATCTCCTGAATTTAAGTTACCTGGTGAAAATCAAGTCTTACTTAAAATCCCCTGACAAAACAATATGTACAGTTTCAATCTAGAGAACATTGTTCTTTCTGGAGGTTTAGCTTGTTTAATTGCAAAGGCCATAACTGATGAATCTAACAAATGGCAAAGGAGGTTGGATCATGTTAACTTTAAAAACTTAAACAAACTTGTGAAGGGAAACCTTGTAAGAGGTTTACCTTCAAATATTTTTCAAAATGACCACACTTGTGTTGCTTGTCAGAAAGGAAAGCAACACAAGGCCTCCTGTAAAGCCAAGACAGTGAGCTCTATTAGTCAGCCCTTACAGCTTCTGCATATGGATTTATTTGGACCTACATCAGTAAGGAGCTTAAACCTTAAGACTTATTACCTGGTTATCACTGATGATTTAAGCCGGTTTAGTTAGGTGTTCTTCTTAAGAACTAAGGATGAAACTAGTGGAATCCTTAAGGACTTTATAAGACAAATTGAGAACCAATTAAATCAAAAAGTTAAATCTATTAGATGTGATAATGGTACAGAATTTAAGAACAGGGATTTTATTAAATTCTGTGGGTCAAAAGGGATCAAGAGGGAATACAGTAATGCCAGAACTCCACAACAAAATGGAGTTGCTGAAAGAAAGAATAGGACCCTTATTGAGGCTGCTAGAACTATGCTAGCAGATTCATTTTTACCTAACACTTTTTAGGCTGAAGCAGTTAGTACTGCTTGTTATGTCCTTAATAGGGTATTAGTGACCAAGCCTCATAATAAGACACCTTATGAACTTGTAACTGGTAAAATACCAATCATAAGCTACATAAGACCTTTTGGGTGCCATGTGACCATCTTGAATACCATTGACCACCTGGGCAAGTTTGATGGGAAATCAGATGAAGGGTTTTTAGTTGGGTATTCTCTACAAAGCAAGGCTTTTAGGGTATACAATTTAGAAACCAAGAGAGTTGAAGAAAACCTGCACATAACCTTTTTAGAAAATAAACCAAATGTTGCAGGGAAAGGACCAACTTGGCTATTTGATCTTGATTATTTAACTGATTCTATGAATTATCAACCTGTAAGATCAGAGAATCAAGCTAACAAACATGCAGGTCCACAAGAAGCTAATCAAAATGCAGGTACAGAAGACATTATTGTTTAAGAGATATGTATGAGATATTTTAGGAAAAGATATGTACGCGTTTTGTAAGCCTGTTAGGGTTTATCCTTGGTCTATAAAAGGATCCCTCTTGGCATAGTTAGAGACACGAGCTCAATATATCTCATACAAAATCATATCTCATAGTTAGTAATCTATAATCACTCAAAGCAGATTAATAGAAATTACTATTTAGTTTTTTATTGTTCTTTTTAGTACTTGTGTTAAGATTCCGCATTAACACATAGTATTCACAGTCAGTGTTTTTACATAGTCAATTGTATTTATAAATCTTGGCTATCATCCTTAATAGGCTGCAAAGATCTATTCAACAAGGGACTCTCAAGTTGTATCAGAGCCTGTGAGAAACTATGAATAAGAAGAACAAACTAATCTAGTTATAAACCTTCATCCTTCAAAACTAAACATGTCTGGATCACAAGATGAAATTCCACCACCACCACCACCTCCACCATCATCACCACAAACACCAACATAACAAACTCCTCATACAGTATCAACCATCAAACTGCCTATTCTCAAAAAGGGAGAATATGATATATGAGCTATAAAAATGGAACACTATTTGGCCTATACAGACTATCCAATCTAGGAGGTTATACAAAATGGGAATGGTCTTGTATCAATCACTACAAATACATCAGGACAAATTAAAGTTTTGCCTCCCAGAACTGCAGAAGAAATTGTAGCTAGAGAAAAAGAGAGAAAAGCAAGGACCACCTTGCTTATGGCCCTACCAGAAGATCATCTTGCTAAATTCCATAAGATGAATGATGCAAAAGAGATGTGGGATGCTATCAAATCTAGATTTGGTGGAAATGATGAATCTAAGAAGATGCAGAAGTATATCTTGAAGCAACAGTTTGAAGGATTCTCTGTATCCAACACAGAAGGGCTTCACAAAGGCTATGACAGGTTCCAAAGTCTTTTGAGTCAATTAGAGATTCATGGAGTAGGTGTATCTACTGAGGATGCAAATCAAAAATTCCTAAGATCTTTACCTTCTGTCTGGTCACAAGTTTCCTTAATTATGAGGACCAAACCAGGAGTGGACAGTCTTAGTTTTGATGATATGTACAATAAATTAAGAGTCTTTGAGAGTGATTTAAAAGGCTCTACTGCATCATCCTTAAGCTCGCAAAATGTAGCATTTGTCTCTAAGGGAACACCGCAGTACTAATGGAAGTTAGTACCACTTATTGTGTTCTCCAATCTTTCGGGTCAAAACGACAAAAAGTAGGAAACAAACTTCATCATACTCATTCTTGCTTACACTCAAGTTGCCCTCAACATGGATCATGTAGACTTGGAACCAAAATGATGATATGACTTGAAGAAATGGACTTGATTAGTGGCAACTTGGCCAGATCAATGAGAATGAAAAGTTTTACAAGAAGACTGTAGAAAAGCTACAATTTGATGCAAAAGAACCAGTTGGCTTTGATAAAACCAAAGTGGAATGTTACAATTGCCACAAGACAGGCCATTTTGCTAGAGAGTGTAGAATCAAGGGAACTCAAGATCACAGGAGGAGGGATGCATGGAATTCTGGAAACAAGGATGGGAGCAGAACTAGACAGAAGGAGGATTCTAAAGCATTGGTGACAGTTGATGGAGAAGGTGTGGATTGGACAAATCATTCAGAAGATGAAGATTATGCTTTGATGGCTTGCAACAGCTCAGACTCAGACACAGAGGTAATTTCTTGTTCAACTAAGTGTAAAGAGTCTTATGCTAATCTTAAAAAATTGTATGATGCTCAGAGAGAACAACTTAGTGATGCAAGCATTGAAATAAAGTCATATTCTTCAATGTCTTAAAGAAAGTTGAAGCAAGTTAGTTGCTCATCACAAGGACAATTTGGTATGAACAAAAGATTAAAAATTTTATGAAAATAGATTTAAGATGATAAACTGATGTCTAACATTCCATAAGAAACTGTTAGCAGAAGCTCAAAAAGAAAAAGAAGTTGTAAAAGGTAAAGTAAACAATAGAAAAATTGGCACAATTCTTCTAAACAATTCTTAGTAAATGCTAAATACCCAAATGAGATGCTAATGGATAAAGTTTGGCTTGGTTTTATGGGGTTCACAGATATGATGGTATTTTGAGTTATGAAAATGAGTGTTGCAAAGTGTTTTTTATGAATAAAGAGAGTGGAGATAGAAAACCACCTTTGTATGATAGGTGTGTTATAGCAGTGGAATGATGTGTACCCCTACCCTGACAGGAAATTTCATGCCTTAAGTACCTGATGTAGAAGTAGAGATCTAAGTTTTCTATGGTCAAACAGGACTCAACCTAAATGAATTAGAACAAATCAAGTGAATTTGATACCTGGAATCTTACACTAGTAAAGAAACTTCTGGAATTGTGTCTGAACCAGTTGGCAATGAGGTCTAATGTAAAAAAGTCAACATTTAGGTATGGTTGATGCTCTATCATTGAGGAGTAATGAGTCTGATTAGTGATGATGAGTGTGTAGTTATATACCAACCAAACAACAAGAGCAACACTTAGTTTTGCTAACCGCAAGTAAAAATCCTTAGGTAAAATGGTTAAGAGTAGTAAGTTACACATAGTCAAAAATAAAGTTGGATAAGAAAGCAAAAGATTTAGGCCATGGGTTTGGTTGTAAGAGCATTGTTTTGTATGTGGTAAGTTTAATTTCATTTGATTTGGATGTGATTTTCATGGAGAAGAGGATGGAAAGAAAGTGGAGTTTAAACAATGGTTGGAATAATGTCGCAAAAGACGTGAATAAACAAAAACCAATTGTTCCTTCAGCAGTAAACTAGAACTGGTATATTCCAGTAATACTTGGGCTGAACTAGCTGGTAGTACTAAAAATTTTAGTATGTTAGGCAAAGTGCGGTTAACAGACAGACAGTTACTAAATAGTTCTGCCATTGAATTTAATAAGTTAAGCCAATGTGAATGGAGTTAGACCAGCAAATGTTTTTTTTATAAAACTCATTATCATCCTCAAGACCTTTCAAAAAAGACAACTAGTACTTGAACATATTTTTCAAATCAAAAGTTTAAGACTGCTAAGGTAAAATACAGTAGTAATGTTGGGGGCAAAAAGGGAAAATGCTGTAAGCCTCAGCAGGTTGTAATTGGAGACCAAAAGATACCTGGGTGGATCCAAATACAATAGTGGATCCTTCAGTCTTGAAAATGTACTCTTTTAAAGATCCATAGAGACACAAGCCCAAACAGGCTTGGGGTCCCTAAGAGAATCTAATCTCTTTCTTTCTTGTGACAGGATTATCACATGAGCTCTTAAAGAATAAAGGAATTGTTATAGTGGATGTTCCAGGCTACTATGAACTGGGGAACAAGGCTACCTTGATGAATTTCTAAGACTTTATGGTTGGCCCTGTTGCTTTTGGAGGTAGTAGAGGTTATATAATGGTAAAGTTTAAAATAAAAAACTGGAAAGTTAGATTTTTGAGGCGTGTGCTTTGTGAAAGAACTTTAGATATCAATCTATTTTCTTTGTGTCACATAAAGAACAAGGTTCTGTTTTACTAACTATGAATGTCTTGTTTTGTATTCTGAGTTTAGCAACTGATGACAATCAAAGTATTACTTTAAAATCCCTAGACAAAACAAATGTACAGTTTCCAATTTAGAGACAATGTTCCTTCTGGAGGATTGGCTTGTTTACTTGCAAAGGCTACAACTGATGAATTAACAAATGGCATAGGAGATTGGGTCATGTTAATTTCAAAAACCTTAACAAACTTGTGAAGGGAAACCTTGTCAGAGGTTTACCTTCAAAGATTTTTCAAAATGACCACACTTGTGTTGCTTG
Organism: Tanacetum coccineum; assembly: GCA_026074375.1. Lineage (NCBI taxonomy): Eukaryota > Viridiplantae > Streptophyta > Magnoliopsida > Asterales > Asteraceae > Tanacetum > Tanacetum coccineum. Next base: position 15,628 of record BQNB010061121.1, on the reverse strand, counting down.
TCAGAAAGGAAAGCAACACAAGGCCTCCTGTAAGGCCAAAGCAGTAAGCTCTATTAGCCAAACCCTACAACTTCTTCATATGGATTTGTTTGGACCTACATCTGTAAGGAGCTTAAAACCATTAAGACCTATTGCCTAGTAATCATGATGATTTTAGCAGGTTTAGTTGGGTATTTTTTTCTTAAGAATAAGGATGAAAACTAGTGCAATCCTTATGACTTTATAAAGCCAGATAGAGAAAACCAATTGAATCAAAAGGTTAAAACTATTAGAAGTGATTTAATGGTACAGAATTTTAAGATCAAGGATGTTTTATTGAAAATATGTGGGTCAAAGGGGGAATCAAGAAGGGAATAAAGTAATGCAAGAACTCCACAACAAAATGATTTTAGTTGCTGGGAAAAGAAAGAATTAGGACCCTTATTGAGGCTGCAAGGGGACCATGCTTGCAGACTTCATTCTTACTAACACTTTTTTGGGCTGTGAAGCAGTTAGTACTGCTTGTTATGTTCTAAAAAACAGGGTATTAGTGACCAAGCCTATAATAGACAATTATGAAACTTTTTACTGGTAAGTACCAATTATAAGTTATATAAGACCTTTTGGGTTGCCATGTGACCATCTTGTATACCATTTGACACCACCTTGGCAAGTTTGCAGGAAATCAGAGAATGAAGGGTTTTTAGTTGGGTATTCTCTACTAGGCAAGGATTTTAGGTTATACAATTTAGAAACCACACAAGAGTTGAGGAAAACTTGCACATAAAACCTTCTTAGAGAACAATCCAAATGTTGCAGGAAAGGACCAACTTGGCTTTTTGATCTTGATTATTGTTGGGACAAATTAAAACGGACTAAGTGTGTTTTGCTGTTAGGAACCAATGTTTTTTCTGCTGTTTGCAATATGTTCTGCTGACAGTTTAAATAGATTCCGGCTGGATAAGTTCCTGGGAGATCAAGTAGATTCATGCATGATTATGTTTTCTGCTAAGGTCTTTTTCTGTTACTGCTGACGAGATAGAATGTGCTGATTGTGATTTATAGACTGTAATTAATGTAATTAGGAATTATAGTTATATTCTAGTTGTATTATCTCATCTAATAATAGGAATGAGATATATTAGGAAGTGATTGATTTAGTGATGTATATCTCTTATGAGATTTTAGTTTTATTGTTGACTAAATTTGGGTTTATTCTCTATAAAAGAAAACCTTTAGATTAGGGTTGGGCACCGATTTGCAGATTAGAAATACATTTTTTATTCATAGAAAGATCCTAGGAGATCATTGTTTATCTAGTTGTTCTTCTTTGTTGAATTGTTTAGTTTCCGCCTAAACATTTCTTAGAGTCTCTCACGTATATGCTTGTGATTACATAAGTACTATACAACCACAAAGGCTAGAAGATCTATCTAGTACGAGATCCTAACTAGTGGTTTCAGAGCTGGAGGAGAGCCTTCTGATAAATGAAGAATCACTAGTTACCACAATAAAAAACAAAACTTTGTTTCTCATAACGATTATACAATGTTCAGTATCCATACTACTATACCTTCCAGTCAACAGTCAAGTATTCATGACCCTAATCCATCTGCTTCACCTTCGTTTACTCAGATGTATTACCTTAAAATACTTCATACCTGAAACTCACAAGCCAATGCCTACATTCTGGTACACCCGGTAGGACATTTCACATCAAACTGCTTCTAACAGACTCTGCTTTCTCCACAAACCTATCTTCTCACAAACTGCTGTTCCACTTTCAACCTTACTCAACCTTCCATCAACCTACTGGTCAGCCAGTACCCTAACAGATGTCCAGACACACAGTTTCAACAGTTCAAACAGCCTCTATCTCTGCCAACATGCAAAAATTTCCTTATCAGATGAGAAGGAAAATATGAGATTTGGGTATGAAGTTGAGTACTGGGTACAGAATGTGATCATAATTCTTTGTGAGGATGTTAAAGGCATGGGAACAGTCAAGAGGTTGGAAAAGATGCAAGAGGAAATTACAATTGTTCCTCCTCTATTTCTCTTGATGGATGTTGCTGTACAAAGGGAGAATAGGTTGCGGAACCTTGTTGCGTAGGCTCTTACCTGAAGATCATATGCACGATTTTCACATTATGATGATGCATGGGATATATTAGGTGGCAAGTTAAGGCTAGGTTTGGTGGAAATGAAGATTCAAAGAAGATGAGGGTGACTATGCTCAAACCAGCAGTATACAGATTCTTGTGACAGAGAAGAAGGCCTTACACAAGAGGTTATTATGGACAGGTTTCAGGAAGATTCTGAGCCAGTTGAACCAAGTGCAGGCTACGGCCGACAATGATGACATCAACCTGAAGTTTTCTAAGAGCAATTCCCTCTTTCGTGGACACAAGTTGCTTGGAATAAAAACAAGAGGTGGTCTTGAATAATGAGCCTTTGATGACTGTTTAACAAACTAAAGGTCACTTGAACTTGATGTCATTAGCATGTGTCATAGTTATGGTGTGAAAGTTGCTATGCTGCTCTACTCATTTGCTTTCATCAGTGCTGCGCTTGGATCAAAGCTTAATTTATTTAATCAACAGAGGTTTCCATCAGGTTTTCAGCCATCTGTTCGTTCTGACAGCATAATGGAATGTGTTTTGCATTCTTTTGTTGCTGAGAATGAACCAGATCAAGATATGATCTATGAAGACTTTGACCAGGTTGATCAGTTGGAGATGGAAGAATTGGACTTGAAGTGGCAAATGGCTATGTCTCTTTGAGGATTTAACCGATTTGAGATGAAGGCAGGACGAAAGATAAACTACAACAATCTAGCAACTGCCAGATTTGACAGAAGGGAATGTTCAGATGCTACAAATGTCTTCAGTTGGGACATTTTGCAAAGGGGTTGTTAATGTGATGACAAACTGTTGTTGATAAGGCAAGGTTTTGCCTTTTATGGTCACAGAAGTCAAAAACAGACGAAACCAAAGCTATGTCTCAGTTGATTCCATGGTGAATTGGTCTGTTTTATCTTGAGGCGAGAAACAAGACTGGTTGATGGTTGAAAAGGTATATGGAATGATGGCTGTGGGACTTCATGCTGATAAAGATTTGGTGCTTGCGTGTTTCTGATATGCTTCTGAGTTTGCAATATGGGGGATTTCTCCTAAGGGTACAGAAATTGTCCCCTATGGTTGTGATTCTAAATAAATGATTTAATATATGTATCTTAATCTTGATAGATTGTACAATGATTTGTTTTATAAAGGCTCAGGCATTACACAAATGTTGTTAAAACATTAGAATCACAGAAAGATTGGTACCATAAAACTCAGATTGCATTAGAAGAAAAGATTAGGATTTTAACTGCTAATCTAGAAAACACAGCTAACACACTAAGTTATACTGAACAATTACATGATCAGGCACAAAAAGAAAAGAAAGAATGGGAAGTTAAGTTTGAAGCGACATTAGCTAGATTTGACAAGTGGAAGGAATCTTCCAAGAACTTGAAAAAGTTGATAAATAGCTCTATGTCTACAAGAACTAAAATTGGTCTAGGATTTCAAGAGTACTTTGGAGTAGACGAAGTGTTTGATTTATCTACACCTAGTGTCATATATCCAGAACCTGTTGAGAAGGAGGGTAAACCTCTTTACTCACGGTTTGTCAGGGCTGGGGAGATGCATGCAGTTCCTCCTCCCATCACTGGAACTTATATGCCTATCTCCTACAAACCTGACATAGATGAAACACAGGTAAGTTATGGTTCAAAGTCTGTTAATACAACTTCTGAAACTCTTTCAGAATCTAATGACTTTGTCTCTTGTGATAACAGTGACAAGTCTTCAGACTCTGAGACCTATGCATCCTGTGATTCAAGCCTAAAGACCAAGACCAAAGACTTCCCACCTGCTGTTGATATCACGACTGTGCCAGAGTCTGATGTTGAAGACCCAAATTCCACTGATGGCAGTCCTAGTTTTTCTTGTTTGGAATGTTTAAAACCCCTGGGTTCTTTGTAATAAAAGTGGAATGAACAATAGGAATGTGTGTTAAAACAATTCTGTGCGTGGTTGTTAGTTAAGATGTTTAGTTTGTGCTAGTAAATTGCATCTTTGATTAAAGATTGTGACTTTTAATTGTGTAGAATTCTGTCCATGGAATCTACAGCAACATCTTTTATGTTGGTAGTAGAAAATTCGCCAGCATCAGTTCTGGTGGTGGATCTGATTTGTGTAGTGGAAACAGACCAGCAGTCAATTCTGCTGGTAGACCAAATCCTGCTGGTTGGTCTAAAAGACCAGCAACTGTTTCTGCTGGTAGACCAGTTTCTGCTGGTTGGCTTAATCCTGCTGCTAGACCATATTTCAGACCATCATCTGTGAATTTTAATAATATGTATTGGCCTGACTTATATGACCCTATGTATATGACTAAGGGACGAGGGGGTACTGCTGTTAAGACCTCAGCAGGTTACTCTTGGAGGAATAAAAGACCACATTTTTGGGGATCCAAGAGTAATGGTGGATCTCATAAATCCACATGGTTTCACAATTAATGATCCACAAGGCAGGCTCAAGTCAGAATTGGCTTGGGTCTCTCAAGTGTACTAATAGTGTTGTTGTATGATTTGTAGGGTGATCCTAGTACAGATAATGACATAGGTATAGTTGACAGTGGTTGCTCACGAAGTATGACAGGAAACAAGGAAAAGCTTGTTGATTTTGTGCAGATCAAGGGAGGCATTGTCAAATTTGGAGGTGGAGATGGAACAATATCAGGAAAAGGCACCATACGGACATCAAAGCTTGACTTTGAAAATGTCTACTATGTAGAAGAGCTGCAGCACTTTAACTTGTTCTCTGTATCACAAATTTGTGATAAAAAGAACAAAGTTCTCTTCACAGACACTGATTGTTTGGTGCTTACAGAAGAATTTCAATTACCTGATGAAAGTCAGGTGGTGCTCAGAATTCCTAGGGAACATGATCTCTACACCTTCAGCATCTCCGATCTACAACCAGACCAAAATGTTACTTGTTTAGTAGCAAAAGCATCCTTGGATGAATCCACCAGATGGCACAGAAGGATGGCTCACGTGAACTTCAAAACAATCAACAAGTTAGCAAAAGAAGGTTTGGTTGATGGGCTACCTCTCAAGGTGTTTACCAATGACACAAATGTTTGATGCCTGCAACAAGGAAAGCAACATTAAGGCTTCTTACAAGTCTATTTCTGCTGTGAGACTCGTTACTGAAACTCTGCAATTGCTGCACATGGACCTTTTTGGTCCTACCAATATAAGGAGTATTGACCAGAAGTACTACTCCTTAGTGGTTACTGATGACTTTAGCAGGTTTACTTGGACTTTCTTTTTGGGTACTAAGGATGCAACATTTTATGTCCTTAAAGAATTTTTTGCCTTAATAGAAAACCAACTCAATAAAAAGGTTAAAGGAATACGGTGTGATAATGGGACAAAGTTCAAAAATGCACATCTTATAGAACTCCGTGGGGTCAAGGGAATTAAGAGGGACTATAGTAATCCCAGAACCCCACAACAGAATGGGGTTGCTGAGAGAAATAAATAGAATTTTATAGAGGCTGATAGAAACCAATGTTGGCTGTACTCTAATTACCTACATGGTTTGGACTGAGGCTGTTAGCTGGCTTGCTATGTTTAAACTGGGTGTCTTATTACTAATACCCCATAACAAAAACACCTTATGAATTGATATCTGGGAAGGTTCCTCAGATAGGTCATCTTAAACCTTTTGGGTGTCAAGTAACTATCCTTAATACAAGTGACCATTTGGGAAAATTTGAGGGTAAAGCTGATGAAGGTTATCTTGTTGGTTATGCTACTAATAGTAAGGCCTATAGGGTTGATCACTTAACTAACAAGAGGGTGGAGGAAACCATGAATCTGAGATTTTTAGAAGATAAACCCAATGTTCAGGGAATTGGTCATGAGTGGTACTTTGACCTTGACTATTTAACTGATTCATTAGGTTATACTCGTTTTAAAACTGACAAACCTGCAGGTACACAAGAAACTAACAAAACTGCAGGTACTCAAGATCATGACTCAGATTTAGAAGTGGATGAGCAAGTGATAGTGGTTCCTTCATTTCCTTCTAACAGTTTTGCAGGTCCTTCATCAAGCAATGGTCCTAGTGTTATGGAACGCAATGCAGATTATGCAGAAGAGCTTGCTAAGCTTCAACGACAAGAATATGAAGCTAAGGACGCAGCTGCACGATATGGTTATTTGTTCTCACAAGAAACAGCAGAAATACTAAGTCAAGCTGAAGCTGAAATTCGAAACCAAGGTGTTTTTGCTGATAGGGATCCTACTGGCATGGATTCTGCTAGTGGTGTATTTGCTGGTAGTGCTTTTACTGGTAGTGATCCTGCTGATGGTAATCCTGCTGGTAGTTTTAATCCTGCTAGTAGTTTTCATCCTGCTGGTAGTTATGAACCTGCTGGTCAGAGCAATCCTGCTGTCAGTACATCTGTTTCTGCTGACTTTATTCCTGTTCAAGCTGATGAGTCTACACTTCCTCCTGGTCAACAATTGGGCTCGAGTGAAAACACTACACGATTTCCCGTCCCCTCTGATGTATGCATGGATCAAATCTCATCGGGCATTTTCACATCTTCCTCGTATGATGATGATTTTCGTGCTACTCTTACCAATTTAGCACCTGCTGTGGAAGTGAATCCAGTTCCTACCAAACGGGTGAACACAATTCATCCTCAGTCTCAGATTCTTGGTGATCTTGCGTCTCCTGTTATGACAAGAAGCAGAGCTCAAAAATCCAAGTTTGGTGAAAGTGCGTTCATTGGATATATTCAAGATCAACAAAGGACCAATCATACAGACCAACTCCATTGTCTGTCTGCTTGCTTCCTTTCTCAGTTAGAACCAACTAGTATAGCTAAAGCACTTGAGGATCCTGATTGGGTTGATGCTATGCAAGAAGAGATGCAACAGTTCATCAATCAGCAAGTATGGAAACTTGTCCCTCTCCCTGTTGGCAAACATGCAATAGGGACAAAATGGATTTTGAAGAACAAGCGGGATGCCAGAGGCATAGTTGTAAGGAATAAAGCAAGGTTGGTTGCACAGGGACACCGACAAGAGGAGGGCATTGATTACGATGAGGTATTTGCACCAGTGGCCAGAATAGAGGCTATCAGACTGTTTTTGGCTTTTGCTTCTTATATGGGCTTTCTGGTATATCAGCTGGACGTTAAGAGTGCCTTTCTCTATGGAGAAATTGAAGAAGAAGTGTATGTCACTCAGCCTAAAGGATTTGAAGATCCTTACTTCCCAAAGCATGTATACAGAGTGGTTAAAGCTCTGTATGGACTTCATCAAGCACCTCGAGCCTGGTATGCAAGATTGTCTACTTTTCTGTTACAACACAACTACAGAAGAGGTACTATTGACAAGACACTCTTCATCAAGAAAGATTCCAGGGATATAATTTTGGTACAGGTTTATGTGGATGACATCATCTTTGGGTCAACCAATAAAGCCTGGTGTGATGAATTTGAGGTATTGATGAAAGGTGAATTTGAAATGAGTGCTATGGGAGAGATGACTTTCTTCTTAGGTCTACAGGTGAAACAGTTGCCTGATGGTCTTTTTATCAGCCAAGACAAGTACGTTAAAGATATGCTTACTAAGTTCGACATGGAATCTGTAAGAACTGCAACAACACCCTATGAAGCTGCTAAGACCAAATTGAAAGATGAAACTGATCCACCAGTTAATGTACATTTGTACCGATCCATGATTGGTTCACTTATGTATCTCACAGCTTCAAGACCTGACATAATGTTTGCAGTTAGTGCTTGTTCCAGACATCAAGTTACTCCACTGACTTCTCATCTGAATGCAGTCAAGAAAATCTTCAAGTATCTAAAAGGGCAACCAAAATTAGGCTTGTGGTACCCTAAAGATTCTCCCTTTCAGTTGGAAGCCTACAGTGACAGCGATTATGCTGGTTCTCATGGTGATAGGAAATCCACTACAGGTGGATGTCAATTTCTGGGCAGAAGGTTAATTTCATGGCAGTGCAAAAAGCAGACTATTGTGGCTACTTCTTCCACTGAGGCCGAGTATGTTGCTGCTGCTAGCTGCTGTGCTCAGGTTCTTTGGATTCAGAACCAGTTGCTGGATTATGGTTTCAACTTCATGAATACCAAAATCTTCATCGACAACCAGAGCACAATATGCATTGTGAAGAACCCAGTCTTTCATCAAAGGACCAAGCATATTGAGATTCGGCATCACTTTATAAGAGATGCCAATGAGAAGAACTTGATTCAAGTGCTGAAGATATAGTATGTCATGAGAAGGTGGTTGAAATACCGTTTGGAGAGTAGTAGAAACGTAGGGTTCAAGGGGAACGTACTTTAGGAGCCGCTAAAGCTTTAATGAACGCGAAGGTAAATGAACCAAAAGTGGGTGATATTTTTGTTGTGAGGGATTTTGTTGATGTGTTCCCAGAAGATTTTTTAGGATTACTACCACAACGACAGGTTGAGTTCCGCATAGATTTGGTTCATAGAGCGACGTTAGTTGCGAAGTCTCCATATCGTCTAGCACCCTTGGAAATGCAAGAACAACTTCGAGAGTTGCAAGACAAGGGTTTCATATGACCTAGTCATTTTTCATGAGGAGCACCAGTGTCATTTGTTAAGAAGAGAAGCATAGAGTTCATTTGAAGTTAGTGTTGGAATTACTAAGGAAGGAGAAGTTGTATGCTAAGTTTACTAAGAGTGAAGCAGTAAAGAATTAGGAAGTACCTACGACACCATCCGAGATATGATTATTCTTAGGATTGGCAGGTTACCTACCTACGTTTCATCGCAAACTTTTCTAAGATTGTTAAACCCATTACTTCCCTAACTGAGAGGAATTAGAAGTATGAGTGGGTCGCAGAACGAAAAGAGTCTTTCCAGACTTTGAAGAATGATTTTTATGACGCTTCGATAAATCGAATGCAATGGTTGATGTGTTGAGTAGAAAGGGAGAGTGAAACTAAGACGAGTAAGAGCAATGTCCATGACTATCTAGTCAAGTGTTAAGGACAAGATATTGGCTACTTCAAGTGAGACGTTCAAGGTAGAGAACACACCAGCAGAAATGTTACGTGACCTGGACCAACAAATGGAAAAGAGGACAGATGATGGTTAGTACTTTATGGATTAAATTGTATAGTGAGTATGAGTATGAAATTCGCTACCATCCAGGAAAGGAAAATGTGCTGACTGATACGTTAAGCAGGAAGGAACGAGTAACCTAGACGTGTTCGAGGCGATGGGCTATGAACCATAGTCCAGTAATGGAGAAGAGGAAATGATACTGGCAAGCCCCAAAGTGAGGCGTTCAAGAAAGAGAACTAATCGCATAAAGGCTACATGTTAGATCAACAGATGGGAAAGGAAAGAAGGTGAAGTTTGTATTTTTATGGATCGTATTTATGTTTCCATTAGTAGGAAGTGAAATGGATGAGGCCTATGCATCAAGGTAGTTGGTACAATCCGGCAGCGTATAAACTGTACTATAACATGGATACCATTATTGGTTTCCATGAACGAGAAGGATATAACTATCTATGTTAGAAAATTTTGGACTTGTATAGAGATATTGAAGACTGCAATGTCAAAGACTTTTGCATGCTCAACAGACATGAGATACTTGAGTGAAAATGAGATAGAACCACCATGAATTTTATCACTAAATTTTCAAGATCAAAGTAGTGAGTATGAGTGTGAACGTTGTGTGATGGTCGATAGACTGACCAAGTTAGCTCATTTTCTAGTTATACGAGAAGATTTCAAGATGTGAAGTTGGCAAATATTTATATTGATGAGATAATAGCAAGGAATGGAATTCTGGTGATGATCAACTCAGATTGAGATGGATGATTTACCTCGTGCTTTTGGCAGACGCTGCAGAAAGTGTTAGAGATGCGATTGGATTTGAGTACTGCTTAGCATCCTCAAGTGGATGGACAAAAGTGGAAGCATGATTCAAACTTTGGAAGATATAATGAGGGCATGCGTTATCAATTTTGGTGGTAGTTATCAATTGAGCATTCGGTGTGCTCCGTTTGAAGCTTTTGTAGTGAAGAGATTAAGGCGCATGTTCTATGGGTCAAGATTGGGAGAGTAGTTTGACTGGACTTGAGTTAGTACCAGAAATCACTGATAAGGTAGTGTTGGTAAAGGAAAAATCCTAAAGCGGCGAGAGACCATCAAAAGATCTATGTTGATTATGGGCGTAAGCCATTAGAGTTTGAGGCGAGAGATCGTGTATTGTAAAGGTGACGTCTTAGAAGCGCGTAGTTTGTTTTGAAAACAAGGTGTTGGGAATTATGCATTCCTAACTTAGTACTGTTAGTTATATACTTAGGACCGCTAGTAATAGTTAGTACTGACAGTACAAGATGTTAAGTACTGCTCAGATAGTTAGTTACTGTTAGTTATAAATAGTTAGTACCGTTTTATGAGATAGGCATGAGATATTTATAGGAAAAAATATCATTATCTTTTAACGCATTTTGTAAGCCAGGATTAGGGGTTTTCCTTAGGTATAAAAGGCCCTCTTATAACTCTTACGGCATATTAAGTAGATCAATCAATTGTCAGTTCATAGCAATCTCAATAGTTTAGCGATCAATATAAAATTATAGTTATTAATATTCATCGTTCTTCTTTGCATTACAAGTTAGATTCCGCATAGCTTATAGTGTTCTTAATCATTGTTTCTCCTGTAGTTTGTGTGAATCTATTCATATTAGCTACAACCCTTAACAAGGTAGTAAGATCCATATTCAAAGGGACTCACAAGTGGTATCAGAGCTTGTAGAGAAACTCTGAGTAAGAAGAACAAAAACCAGTTATAAACCTATATCTTACAAAACTAATCATGTCTGGATCAGATGCTGATGCTCCACCTCCACCACCACCACCACCATCACAAAACCCATCACAATAAACTCCTCACACTGTTTCAACAATCAAACTTCCTATTCTCAAGAAGGGAGAATATGATATATGGGCTATTGAATAAAAAAAAATGAAACATTATTTGGCCCATACAGACTATCATATCTGGGAAGTTATTCAAAGAGGAAATGGTCCCGTGAGTGTCTCAACTAATACAAATGGTTTAATAAAGGTTTTGCCTCCTAAGACTGTAGAAGAAACTTTAGCCAGAGAAAGAGAAAGAAACGCAAGGACTACCTTGCTTATGGCTTTACCAGAAGATCATCTTGCTAAATTTCATAAAATGACTGATGCTAAAGAGATGTGGGAAGCTATCAAGTCTAGATTTGGTGGAAATGATGAATCAAAGAAGAATCATAAGTAATTCTAAGAAAACAGTTTTGAATGCTTCTCTGTAACAAACTCAGAAGAGCTACAATAAAGGCTATGACAGGTTTCAGAGTCTTCTGGAGTCAACTAGAGATCATGGTGTGGGCAATTCCACTGAAGATGCCAAATCAAAAGTTCCTTTAGGTCTCTACTCTGCTGGATCTCAGGTTTCCCTTAATCAATGAGGACCAATGCAGGGGTGGGACCAGTCCTTAGTTTTTGATGATCTGTATAATAAACTTAGAGCTTTGAGTCTGCTGTAAAATGGCTCTACTCTGCAACATCCTCTAGTACACAAAATGTGGCATTGTTTGAGAGAACCCTAGCAGGTAATAATGATGTTAGTACGCTGATGTGTTCAAACTCTTAAGTGACATAACTCATAGTATGAACATACTTCATCATACTCATTACTTGCAAATCAATCTAGTTGTCCACAATTGGATCATGAAGATCTGGAACAGCTTGATGAGTTTGATTTAGAAGAAATGGACTTGAAATGGCAGGTAGATATGATTTCCATGAGAATGAAAAAGTTCTATAAAAAGACAGGTAGAAAGCTACAATTTGATGCCAAGGAACCAGTTGGGTTTGGCAAAACTAAAGTCGAGTGCTACAGTTGTTACAAGATAGGGCATTTTGCTAGAGAGTGCAGATCCAATGAGAATCAAGAAGGGAGGAGGAGAGATGCTTAGAGCATTGGGAATAAGGAAAAAAACAATGGGAGAAGATCTGGTAAACAGGAGGACTCTAAAGCTTTGGTGACTCTTGATGGAGAAGGTGTTGATTAGACCAGTTACTTAGAAGATGAACAGGAGAACTATGCTTTCATGGCTTACAACAGTTCAGGTTTAGACACAGAGGTAACTTCTTGTTCCAAAGAATGTAAAGAGTCTTATGCTAAACTTAAAAAACTGTATGATGAACAGAGAGAACAACTTGGAGATGCTAGTATAGAAATACAGGCATATACTCAAGCCCTAAAGAAAGTTGAAGTACAATTAGTTGCTCATCAACAAGGTCAACTTTGGTATGAGGAAAAGATAAGGTTTATGAAAATTGACTTAGATGATAAAATACATTCCTACACACAAGCCATAATAAACGATTGGCAGAAGCTGAAAAAGAAAAAGAAGATTTTAAAAGCTAAGGTATGAAAAATGCAACAACTCTATCTAAAAAACTTAATATTTTGCTATATATCAGATAAGTGTCTAGGGATAGGCAGGGCTTGGGTATGGTGATCAATTGAATAAAGGTGTTTTAAGTTATGAAAATGAAGTTTTCCAAAGTGTGTTTGTCAGTAGGACAAGTGAAACAGAAAATAGTCATGTGAATGATAGATATCAAGGGATGCATGCGTTCCCGATCAAAATCCTCCCCACATGGTAGTAAGGGTTAAGCGTGAAGACTCTAATGACAGGGGAAATCTTACATCCCACTGGACCTGATTCAAAGAAATAGATGGACACACAATTTACATAATGGTACCAAAGCAAACTAAACTAGTGAAGTCAATGCTAGGGAGCAGTGACTTTAATTCTTGTGAATCCAATTGTAGTGAAGAAACACATGAATCTATGCCTGAACCAGTTGTCAATGAACCTAATGTAGTAAGTCAACCTAAAGTTTGGTCTGATGCTCCTATCATTGAGGAGTATGAATCAAATAGTGAAGATGAACATGTGTCTCTACCCACAAAAGAACAGGAAATACCTAGTTTTGCTGATAAGCATGTAAAAACTCCTAGGCAGACTGTTATAAAACAAAACACATGTAGTCAGAGTCTAAACTGATAAAAGAAATGTAGTGGTTTAATGTCTAAAAAATTGGGTTTGGGATATGGGTTTACTACAAAAGCATGTTTTGTATGTGGAAGTCTTAGTCATCTTATCAGAGATTGTGATTTTCATGAGAAAAGGATGGCTAAACAGGTTGAACTAAACAAACAGACGGGTAAGGGCAATGTTCAAAGGGAGGATAAACCAGTTTGGAACAATGTGCAAAGAATGAATCATCAAAATAGGCTTGTTCCAAAAGCAGTACTAACTAGAACTGGAAAGATTCCAGTTAATACTGCTAGAACTAGCAGTACTAACACAGTTAATACTGATAGAACTAGCAGTACTAACACAGTTAATACTGCTAGGCATAATTTTAACAGACATGTAGTACCAATTAATGCTGCTAGGAAAGTTATTACTGTTAAGCCTATTGTGAATAATACTAGGCCAAAAGCTGGCTTTCATAAATCAGTTTCACCTTTTAGAAAGTCATTTAATAGAACAACAACACTTGGAACAAATTTTTCAAAACAAAAGGTTAATACTGCTGAGGTAAATGCAGTTAGTGCTGTTAAGGGAAAAAGGGAAACTGCTGTTAAGTCCTCAGCAGGTTGTAATTGGAGACCACAAAGACAATACTGGCACAAAGTCTCCAAATACAATGTTTCACGGGCAAATAGACGGGGGGGGGGGGGGGGGGGGGGGGGGGGGGGGGGGGGGTAAAAAGGGTGTAAAAAACCCCACCAAAACAGAGGCAAATCTAGCCAGACAGGCTTGTCCTTAAGGAGAATCCTAATCTCTTATATTTAATCGCAGGATTATCCACATATAAGCTTTACAGAACAAAGGAATTGTTGATAGTGGATGTTCCAGGAACATGACTGGAAACAAGGCCTACCTTGCTGAATATCAAGACTTTAATGGTGGCCTTGTTGCTTTTGGAGGAAGTAAAGGTTACATAACTGGTAAAGGTAAAATAAAAAATAGGAAAGTTAGTTTTTGAGGAAGTGTGCTTTGTGAAAGAACTACACCATTTCAATCTCTTTTCTGTGTTACAAATCTATGAAAAGAAGAACAAAGTTCTTTTCACTGACTCTGAATGTCTTGTTTTGTCTCCTGAATTTAAGTTACCTGATGCAAATCAAGTCTTACTTAGAATCCCCAGACAAAACAATATGTACAGTTCAATCTAGAAACAGTGTTCCTTCTGAGTTTTAGCCTGTTTTAATTTGCAAGGCTCAACAATTGATAATCTAACCAATGGCCAAAGGAGGTTGGTTCCATGTTACTTTAAAAAATTAAACAAACAGTGAAGAGAAACCTTGTAAGAGGTTTAACCTTCAAAGCTTTTTCAAAATGACCACACTTGTGTTGCTTGTGGAAAAGGGAAAGCAAACAACAAGGCCTCCTAAAGCCAATCAGAGAAGCTCTATTAGTCAAGCCCTTACAACTTCTACACATATGATTTGTTTGGACCTACATCTGTAAAGAGCTTAAACCATAATACTTATTGCCTGTTATCACGATATTTAAGCATGTTTAGTTGGGTGTACTTCTTAGAACTAAGGATGAAACTAGAGGAATCCTTAATACTTTATAAGACAAATGAGACCAATTAAATCAAAAAAGTTAAAACTATTAGATGTGATAATGGTACATAATTAAAGAACAGATTTTATTGAATTCCCTATGGGTCAAAATGGATTAAGAGGGAATACACGTAATGCTCCAAACCCACTACGAAAATGGATTGCTGGAAGAAAAATAGACCCTTATTGAGGCTGCTAGAACTATGCTAGCAGATTCATTTTTACCTAACACTTTTTGGGCTGAAGCAGTTAGTACTGCCTGTTATGTCCTTAATAGGGTATTAGTAACCAAGCCTCAAAATAAGACACCTTATGAACTTATAACTGGTAAAATACCAATCATAAGCTATATAAGACCTTTTGGGTGCCATGTGACCATCTTGAATACCATTGACCACCTGGGCAAGTTTGATGGGAAATCAGATGAAGGATTTTTGGTAGGGTATTCTCTACAAAGCAAGGCTTTTAGGGTATACAATTTAGAAACCAAGAAAGTTGAAGAAAATCTACACATAACCTTTTTAGAAAATAAACCAAATGTTGCAGGGAAGGGACCAACTTGGCTATTTGATCTTGATTATTTAACTGATTCTATAAATTATCAACCTGTGAGATCAGAGAATCAAGCTAACAAACATGCAGGTCCAAAAGAAGCTAATCATAGTGTAGGTACAAAAGCTAATATTGATGCAGGAAATTCTGAAATAGAAGATGAATCTGCTCAGGACTACTTTGTACTGCCAATATGGTCTTCTTATACTTCAACAGTGTAACAATCCGTATTTTTAATCAATGAACGACGTCATTAAATTCACTATTTATTTTTTTCTCCCTCGTGCGCGTTTACTTTAATTCTCATCACATAATTAA
>BQNB010061120.1:0-36629 GCA_026074375.1 Tanacetum coccineum | reverse complement strand
TCTGAGCTTAGAGCAGTGAAGTTTTCATATTGCTGCTTTAAGAGATTCCTTTGAGTCTTTTTAGTAGCTGCATTCCCACCCAATCTCTTTTCAATAGCTTCCAGCAACCTCTTAGCATCCTTTATAGAGTTAAACTTTAACTGATGTTCATTGTAAATGCCCATCATTAAAGTACTTCTAGCTTTTACCTCTAATCTTCTTTGAGCCTTTTCTTCAGCAGTTGTAATAGGCATCACTGTCACAACACCTTCCACAATTGTTGTTTTTGGCAAGGTTATTCTCTATGACTTCTCACAGTGCATAGTCTATCATCTGGATATATTGTTCAATCCTCATCCTCCAGATCTCATACTCACCAGGTTTGAGCATGGGAACTTTGGATGCAACCACCTGTGTGCAGAATCTTGATCCATATCTTTTAACAAAAGATCTTGTGTACAAAAACAGGTTCTTCTCTTTCAAAGCTTCTTAACAAGCTCTGATACCACTTGTTGATCCCACTTTAATAGATCGAATTCCTTAAGCTTGTTTAAGGATTAGTTATATTAGATAAATCTAACACAACTATAGTAAAATCTTTGTTTGAATGTATTAAAGATTATGTGGAATCTAATCTTTAATATTTAGAAGAATTATCAATGAAACAGTAATTCAAAACAATAAGCTCCAATATTATTAATAATAATAATACGAATACTCTCAAAGTATTAGGGTTACAAAGACCTTGAAGCTATACAAGATATATGAAAAACTATGTCAATCTCTATGCCCTAGGACCTCATTTTATACACCAAGGAATCCTACTCGGCTTATAATACTTTCCTAAGTATATAAAATCTTTTCTATAAATAACTAATACATATCAAGTAAGCAGTACTAACAAACACTACTAATTTACACTAGCAGTGCTAACTTAATACTACTAGCAGTACTAACTACTTAGAATATTTTCTTGAGAAGTAGTAATTCTTTAGCAGCATTAACTTTAAGCAGTCTTTGTATTAGCAGTAGTAACTTTCACTAGCATCATTAACTTTAACTGAGCAGTCTTAACTTTGTACTAGCAGTACTAACTGTGTACTAGCAGTAGTAAACACTTAGCATATTTTCTTTGAAGTCCATAAGCAGCACTAAATCTTCACTAGCAGTATTAACTCCAGCTGAGCAGCATTAACAAAAACATGAACAACATTAATTCAAACAACATCAAGAAGACTTTTAATCCCAACACTATATGACAGTGAATATATGCAAACAACCTTAGCATCACCGCTAATCAATAACCATATGTCACTTACGCACCTAAAGGGCCTACCAGCTGGAGCACTAAAATTAAGGCAGTACCACACACAAACCTGGGTAGGCGTACCCATCCGCTCCAATAATCACACAAATACTGGGTAGGCATACCCATCCGCTCCAAACAATCATAAAACACATAATATTCACATAGCAGTCATAAAAACATATCTTGTCCCAAAAACAAAACCACATTTCGCACAAATTAATTCAAAACATTTCAAAACACATTTGAGTATCATTTTCCCCCAACAGAAAAACAGTAAAAAGTGGGGCTACGAGAAATCACCTCAAGCAAGTCTTTAGCAACCAAATCTCAATCACACAAGCAAACGCAACGACGCCCACACACGACCTAGTCCAGTTAATGTCCCAATTTAATCATCCAGTTCCAAAACAATCTTCACGTTTGATGCATAGAGTTTAGACGCGTTGTACAATTACCCAAAACAATTTAGTAATGTGATGGTTGACGACATATCTCAACAATCATATCAATCTCATTACTCGATAATACATACTTATACTATTTAGAGAAAATAGATAAGTAATATAAATAAATATTTATAATTAATAATTATAAATATATCTCGACAAGTCCATTCGGTAACCTTAGTCACTTCAAAATAATCATAATACGGTTGAAAATGAAACGTTTACTCATAATAAACACATTAGAGAAGTTTCGAGAAAAATTACATTTTTCGTCTTTTAGTGAATTTATTAAATAAATAAAATAATTAAATAATATTTTATTATTTAAAATCAAAAATCATGTTTTTAGGAAAATTTCTAAGTATAAACTTTTTACGAAATTTCGACATGACCCGTACGCTCATACAACGTTTTCCAAGGTTTCAAACCTTATTTTCAACACTTTTCGACAAAACTCCAAAATCTCAATCTTTAACGTTTACTAAAACGTTTTTCCCAAAATATCGTTCAATATCACTTCGTAAACACATTTTCACTTCCAAAAGTCCGTCAAAACTCTCATAACGACTAAATATCGCTTATCGTGGCATATAAGCCCAAATAAGCCAAGAAATAACTTAAAAATAAGCCCGAATAAGCTATACAAGCTATTATAAAAAATAAGCTATCTAGCAACATATTATTCAACCATCACGACCATAACATCAAAACTACAAAAACCCTTATTTTCCTTTTTATATCTCGCGAACCAAACACCCTCTTTTTTATTCATTTCGCTTCCAAAAATCAATTTTCACGACGATCAACTTGTACAACTAACATTTATGCATCAAAATAAACCCAAAAGGACAAACGAAATTTAAATTTGAATACTTACAAGAAAATCTTCAAAAATGTAGATTTTGACACGAACCGAACAACCCAAACGTTGTTTAAATGAACATCCAAACACTTGTATCAACCCGGAATATCACATTCTCGATCAAAGTTAGAAAATTTATGGATGTTTGTTGGTGGCTTTAGTTCGAACGCACACACACACTCAAGGGAGAGGATGTGTTTTTTTTATTTTAAAATGATAAGGATTATGGGAAATGAAAGCATCTTATGTACAACCTTAGACAAGGTTAGCTAAAATTAAGCCACCATGCCTCCCCTCTCCTTGTTGTAATCGGCATGGATCCTATGTGGTCTCGGACCTTTCTTTTCGTGTGTGGATCACTTAAATACCCGTAAAACTCAACCGTAAAATTTACCCCAAAGTTAATTAGCATTTTTATTCACCTTAAAATTATTTTTCCATTAACCAGAGTATTCACACGACATATCTACACTTTAAACCCTTTCAAAACTCATCTGGACATTAACGGACGTGTTGGACTTGTTTTTTCGGCATTTCTCAAAATTTATGGGTCAAACCACCCGGAATACAAATAACACAATAATACCTTCCAAAAGGGATTATTAATCACAATAAACCACAATTCATCACAATTCTCATAAAAATCATCACCGTCAACATGGTACAAAATCTAAATAAACTGACAAAAGTCAAATAGTCAAAGGACTATAAATGAAATATTCAGAACACAAAAAGGGCAAAGGTTACATTCTACCCCCCTTAAAAGAATTTCGTCCCCGAAATTCAACTACTAACATCACTAAACAAATGCGGGTACTTCAATTTCATATGATCTTCACGTTTCCACGTGAATTCTGGGCCACATTTCGAATTCCACCGAACCTTGACGATGGCAATCCTACTACGCTTCAACTTCTTAAACTCTCTTTTCAAAATTTCCACAGGCTCTTCCATAAAATTTAACTTAGCATCAACTCGAATCTCATCCAAAGGCACTTGCAATGTTGGATCAGCCAAACATTTCTTAAGGTTCGACACGTGGAACGTGTCATGAACATCGTTCAATTCCTCAGGCAAATCTAACCGATAGGCCACATAGCCTACCTTTTCAATAATCTCAAAAGGTCCAACAAATCTAGGTGCTAACTTCCCTTTCTTCCCAAAGCGTACCACACCTTTCCAAGGCGATACTTTGATCAAGCCATAGTCACCTACACTAAACTCTAGAGGCTTCCTCCTCTTATCAGCATAACTTTTCTGACGATCACGCGCAACCTTAAGTCTATCCTTAATCTGCGAGATCTTCTCAGTAGTCTCTTGCACTAACTCATGTCCTATCAACTGACCTTCTCCAACCTTAACCTACATAATTGGCGAACGACACTTTCTACCATACAATGCCTCAAATGGATCACATCTCACACTAGCATGATAACTATTATTATACTAAAACTCAACCAACGGAAGATGAACATCCTAACTTCCTCCGAAGTCCAAGACGCACGCTCTAAGCATGTCTTCCAAAGTCTGAATAGTAAGCTTACTCTGACCATCGGTCTGAGGTTGATAAGTCGTACTCATGTCTAAACGAGTTCCTAATGCCTCTTGCATTGACTGCCAAAACCTTGATGTGAATCGACTATCACGATCCGATATAATCGAGATCGGCACACCATGTCTAGCAACTATCTCATTCAAATACAATCTAGCCAATCTATCCATCTTATAATCCTCACGCATAGGTAGAAAATGAGTAGACTTAGTCAATCGATCTACAATGACCCAGATTGTGTCATGCCCACTACTAGTCCTAGGCAACTTAGTTATAAAATCCATAGCTATTCCTTCCCATTTCCATACGGGAATCTTAGGTTGCTGGAGCAAGCCAGATGGCCTTTGATGCTCAGCCTAAAACCTTCGACAAGTCAAACACTTACTAACATACTCAGCTATGTCCTTTATTATTCCAGGCCACCAATACCTATCTCTCAAATCATAATACATATTATCAGCTCCTAGGTGTACAGAGTACTTCGACTTATGGGCTTCATCCATTATCAGGGTTCTCACCTCACCCTTCAAAGGTATCCATATTCGATCCAGGTAGTACAAAGTTCCATCACTTCTCTGTTCTATCATCTTATCCAAACCTTTTTGCAATCCTGCAGACTCATCCACAGCCTCCTTCTGAGCCACCAGTATCCTATCCTTGATACTCGACTGAAGGGTCATATTCATAGCTCTAACTCTCTTAGGCTTTACTCTTTTCTTCCTACTTAGGGCATCAACCACCACATTCGCCTTACCAGGATGGTAGTTAATTTCACAGTTATAATCACTAAACAACTCTATCCAGCGACGCTGTCGCATATTCAACTCTTTCTGACTAAAGATATGCTGAAGACTCTTATGATCCATATAGATGACACTCTTTGTCCCATACAGATAATGTCTTCAGATCTTAAGTGAAAACACAACCGCTCCTAACTCCAAATCATGGGTAGTATAATTCTTCTCATGAATTTTCAACTGTCTAGACGCATAGGCTATCACCTTACCTCTTTGCATTAACACACAGACTAGTCCTATCTCGGACGCATCACAATATACCACAAAGTCTTCAGGACCATCGGGGAGAGCTAGAACAGGCGCATTACATAACTTATCCTTCAAGGTTTGAAATGCCAATTCCTGTTCCTCACCCCAATCGAAAGTCTTACATTTTTGAGTCAAGATAGTAAGAGACTTAGCTATCTTAGAAAAGTTCTCAATGAACCTACGGTAATACCCAGCCAATCCTAAGAATGAACAAACCTCAGTCGGAGTTCTAGGGGCTTTCCAATTCTTAACAACTTCAATCTTACTAGGGTCTACATGAATCCCATTACCATTTATCACATGCCCAAGAAACTGTACTTCTCTTAGCCAGAATTCACACTTAGAAAACTTAGCATACAGTTTCTCCTTTTTGAGCAGTCCCAAGACTAACCTTAAGTGTTCTACATGCTCCTCTTGAGTCTTAGAGTAGATTAAGATATCGTCTATAAACACTATCACAAACTTATCAAGATAAGGCCCACAAACTTTATTCATGAAATACATAAATACTGTTGGTGCGTTAGTCAGACCAAAGGGCATTACTGTGAACTCAAAATGTCCATAACGAGTTCTAAACACAGTCTTTGGAATGTCATCCTCATGCACTCTCAGCTGATGGTATCCAGACCTAAGATCTATCTTTGAGAAAAACTGCGACCCTTGCAGTTGATCAAATAGATCATCAATCCTAGGAAATGGATAACAATTCTTAACAGTCAACTTGTTCAATTCTCTATAGTCAATACACATTCTAAAAGAACTATCTTTTTTTTAACGAACAACACCGACACTCCCTAAGGCGACGAACTTGGTCGAATGAAACCTTTGTCTTGAAGTTTCTTGAGTTGTCCCGACAACTCCTCTAATTCAGAAGGTGCCAAACGATATGGAGACTTTGCTACCGGCGTTGCTCCAGGGGTTAACTCAATCCGGAACTCAATTTCCCGAATAGGCGGTAATCCAGATAGGTCATCCGGGAATACCTCAGGAAAATCTCGAACCACAACAATCTCTTTTTGTTTCTTATCACCAGCCTTAGCACCCATCAAATATCTAGTTCTCTCTTCTGGTCTATCTCCTAATACTCTAAGCACATTGCCATCCGGTAGTGGTATCCTCACTACTTTCTCATGACAAATTATTTTAGCCTTATAATTAGAAAACCAGTCCATACCTATAATCACATCAAAACTCCCATGCCCAAAAGGTATCAAGTCGATGTCAAAGACATAACCCTCGATTTCTAGTTTGCACCCCCTAATAACTTTATCAATCTCTACTAGCTGCCCGCTAGCTATCTCAATCTCATAACTGTGTATTCCTTTAATCCTAGTCTGCTTATTATCATCCACGAACTTCTTTTCCTTGCTAGGTTTCCTTTCTTTTCTCTTATCCTAAACCTTCTTAATGATCCATTCCTAACATGCATCATCGGTCAGTGTACCAGAATCTGCACAGCCTTCGTACATTGTCTTTGCTCCGTTGCATGCCCACATCTCTTGGATTTGTGAGCTAAGGCATACTTATGCCTCTTAATCATCCTACTCTCTGGAGTTACCAAATATGGAACTAACCTAGCCAACTCATGAAACCTATCAGTATACGCAGCATGGCCAGCCCCGACCATGGCGTGATTCCACAACTCAGATTCCAACTTTTGCATCTCATGACTAGGACAAAACTCTTGTATCATCATAAACTTAAAGTCATTCCATGAAATACTAATAGCAACTTCCTGGATTAGCGTGCAGATCTGAGAGTTCCACCACGTTAAAGCCTTACCCACAAATAAACCAGTAGTGTATTTCACTTTTTGGTCAACACTACAACCACTCATATCTTGCATGTTCTTCATTTTCTCAATCCAACGAGTAAGAACTACAACACTTCCCTTACCGTCATATTCCTTAGGGTTACAAGCTAAGAACTCCATATATGAACAACCTACCCGGTTGCCATTTACTATCACATTCCTAACATTCTCCTGAACGTTCTCATTAACCACATTACCATTTTGATTTCCAATATTTCCTTGGTTACCAACCTGAGCTAGCATGGCGGGTAAGTGACATATGGTTATTGGTAGGCCCTTTAGGTGCGTAAGTGACATATGGTTATTGATCAGCGGTGATGCTAAGGTTGTTTGCATATATTCACTGTCATATAGCACTATTGTCTACTGTTTGAAATATTGGCATATGTCACTTACCCGTATTTCGCACAAATTAATTCAAAACATTTCAAAACACATTTGAGTATCATTTTCCCCCAACGGAAAAACAGTAAAAAGTGGGGCTACGAGAAATCACCTCAAGCAAGTCTTTAGCAACCAAATCTCAATCACACAAGCAAACGCAACGACGCCCACACACGACATAGTCCAGTTAATGTCCCAATTTAATCATCCAATTCCAAAACAATATTCACGTTTGATGCATAGAGTTTAGACGCGTTGTACAATTACCCAAAACAATTTGTGGTGTGTTGGTTGAACGAAATATCCAACATTTTCAAATCTCATACTCGATATATACCTACTTATATATTTGAGGAATTAGTATCAAGTAATTTTTATATTATGATAATTTATAATATAAATGTATCTAGACAAGTCATTCTGTATCCTTTGGTCACTTTTAAATAATCAATAATACGGTTGAAAATGATATCGTTTATCATAATTTAACACATTAGAGATGTTTCGAGAAAAAAATACATTTTTCGACTTTAGTGATTTTATTAAATTATTTTTTTTATTTTTATAATATTTTTTTTTTAAAATCAAAAATCTGTTTTTAGGAAAATTTCTAAGTATAAAATTTTTTTACGAAGTTTGACATGACAGTACGCTCATACAACGTTTACCTAGGTTTTAAAAAACCTTATTTTTCTACTCTTTTCATACATTCGGTCACTTTACATAAAACTCCAAAATCTCAATCTTTAACGTTTACTAAAATGTTTTTCCCAAAATATCGTTCAATATCACTTCGTAAACATATTTTCACTTCCAAAAGTCCGTCAATACTCTCATAACGACTAAATATCGCTTATTGGGCTTTAAGGCTCAACAAAGGTCCATTAAGATATTTATAAGTCCAAGATACGATCCAAGTCCAAAATCAAGGTCCATTTACATATATAAGCATATACTTATAAGTAGAGAATAATTCATACCACAATAAGCCCTCCCATTAAGCCACGGCTTAAAGAGACTTATTGGGCCGTGAGTCCATAAGCTCAAAATTACGTATATTAAGCTTAAACATAAGCTAACAAGCTATGTATCACATTTGGTTACTACCATAAGCCACAAAAATACTCCACAACATACGCCATAACACGAAAATAATCAAAATTACTTTCCTAGTGATTTTGGGAAACTTTTCGTGGCATATAAGCCCAAATAAGCCAAGAAATAGCTTAAAATAAGCCCGAATAAGCAATACAAGCTATTATAAAAAAATAAGCTATCTAGCAACATATATTATTCAACCATCAAAACGACCACAACATCAAACACTACAAAATCCCTTAGTTTCCTTTTTATTATCCACTCGAACCAAACCTCTTTTTTATTCATTGCTTCACCATAAATCCGATTTTCAACGATAGTTCAACTTGTACAATATACATCTATGCAATCAAAATAAACATAAATAGGACAACGAAATTTAAATTTGAAACCTTACAGAAAATCTTCACAAATGTAGATTTGACACGAACGGACAACTCCATTAACGTTGTTTCTAATGAACACACAACGCTGTTCACACCACGGGAATATCACGTTCTTGATCAAAGTTGGAAAATTTATGGATGTTTGTTGGTGGCTTAGTTCGGACACACACACACACACTCATGGGGAGGATGTGTGTTTTTTTATTTTGAAATGATAAGGATTATGGGAAATGAAAGCATCTTATGTACAACCTTGTACAGTTAGCTAAAATTTAAACGTCACCATGTCTCCCTCTCTCTTATTGTACTACGGCCATGGATCTAGGCGGTCTCTGCCTTTTTTTCGTGACGGGATTACTTTAATTACTCGTAAAACTCATAACCGTATAATTTACCCAAAGTTTAATTAGCTTTTTTATTCACCATAAAAATACTTTTCATTAACTAGAGTATTCACACTGACATATTTACACCTTAAACCCTTTCAAAATCTTCTGGACATTAAGTCGTATCAGGGCTCGATTTTTCGGCATTTCTTAAAATTCACGGGTCAAACCACCCGGAATACAAATAACACAATAATACTTTCCAAAAAGGGATTATTAAGCACAATAAACCACAATTCATCACAATTCTCATAAATAATCATCACGTCAACACGGTACAAAATCTGATTAAACTGACAAAGTCAAATAGTCAAAGACTATAAATTGAAATATTTCTGAACACAAAAAAGGGCAAAGGTTACACTCCTTATTTCTCTCTAAAATCAGCAGCTAAAGGCCAAGAACAAGGATGTTTACAACATTGGTTAAAGGTTTACAAAGGGTTTGCAAAAAAGTTAGGGTTTTGGAGTATTAAACTAGGGTTTTCATTAGTTCTTGGGTTGTTCTAGCATCATTTAGCATCCATATTCATCCAACTTTGTAAGTGATCTTGGGTTGTTCTTGCATCATTTAGCATCCATATTCATCCAACTTTCATTTACAATTATTACTGCATCTTTTTATTGAAGTATAATTTTAATGGGCTTGTGTATAAGTGAAAACTTGTTAAAAAAGCTTGATTTATTTACATCTAGATTGCAGATTTTTACGTTGTATTTTTGCTTGTAAGGTCCACCTTATTGGATCCATAGGTAAAACTTTTTTCATAATATCATAATATAGTGTGTTATCTAAATTTATAAAGGTGCCCTGAAAGATTCGGGTTCGTATTCATTTTCAAATGATCTTTACAAGATTAGTGCGCAAAACCGAGTCCTGAACTTTATACGACTTTATGGACACTTTAGGAGTAGATTGGATTTTTGGTCCAGTTGAGACTCTTGGTGAGGATTATTATCTTGGCACTCATCAAGTGTAGACAATCATCTTGACAATAAAAATTGAGTGTGTATAACCAAAACAAGTTGGGTAATGTTTCTGCTTATGGACAACCGGACATATGTGTCTTTTGTTCCACTTTTGGATCTCATTAATCTTGGAACTATATACGAAACTTATATTTTTGGATTGATAACTCAATATCTTCAAACCTAGGGCTTTTGAAACGTAAATATACCGCAGATTTAGTAGAAAAAGAGAGAGATACGACCACCATGAGTTGAGAAAACCTATGTATAGCAACTATTATTTCGTGTCTTTTTATATAAAACGCTTGTATCTTTTGTTATAAAGTATATTTTAGACTTTGAAAAACCTTAAACACAAGCATATTAGGTTGTGGTATAAATTTATAAATCCCATATGTATTTAGTGCACTCATTGTTGTAAACCTAAAGTGCATCATTATTTAACTAGGTTGCGGTTAGGACTCGGACTTATCACTTCCGCTATTATTTCCCCGATTGAATTGTTTGCTTGAGGTGAGTCTCATAGCCCCTATTTTACTTGTTTTGAACTATTTTGGGGGAGAACATGCTCGTTTACAAACTTGTTTTCTTGCTTAGTTACAAACTCATTTACATGCTCATTTACAAACTCGACATTTACTTTTATTGAACGTCACTAATTGCTAAATACTTTTCATGATATTGTGAGTAAAGAAATGGTCAAAACACACTTTTCATGATACTCTAAGTGAAGCAGTAGTCACACACACTTTTCATGATACTATGAGTGAAGCAGTAGTCACAAAGCACTTTTCTCGATACTGTGAGTGAAGCAGCAGTCACAACACACTTTTCATGATACTGTGAGTGAAGCAGTAGTCACAACATACTTTTCATGAGACTGTGAGTGAAACAGTAGACACAAAACACTTTTCATGATACTGTGAGTGAAGCAGTAGTCACAAAACACTTTTCATGATACTATGAGTGAAGCGGTAGTCACTACAACTTGGTTTCCATCTTTTGGATCTCATTTCTCGAGCAGTACACTTTAGTCATCAGCTTCAACAGCTCTCTCCATGATAAAGCGTATGAAACATCAGTTCCGATGGTTCTCTTGTAAGAATTCTACCAGGTTAATGCACTGTCGAGTAAAGTACATGTAACATACTTCACTTGATATCTCTCCGGACAGTTACTGATGTGAAACACAGTTCCATCTTTTTACTCCTTTACAAACAACCACACCTTCTGTTCCTTTTAAAACTCGTGGTTGACATTTCATGATATCTTGGGTAAATTCCATTCATGTGCAGCAGGGCCTCATCCTCTTCCATTCACATTACGGTTCTCATTACCGTCACCGTTGTCGCCTCTATTGTTTCCATTTCCAGTACCATTACCATTTCCATTACCATCTCCATTACCATATCCTCCATTGTCATTTCCATTCCCGAGTTCAAGATCTTGGTTCACCCGGTGAGCCTCTAGAGCTGCGTCCACACGTTGGTTGATCATTTCTTCAATTGCGGAGGGGTAATAAACAGAACGAGTGTTAGTAATTGTTCTACATCACAAGACACAACCCATGGTGAGATTTTGAAACGAATACACGATTATTAGATAACGATAATTTAATACATGCTATGAAATAAAATATAATTACAACACGATTGCCAGAACGAATAAATAACAATATAGATAAATAAACAAGAGAGTCAAAAAAAGCTTTTTATTTCATGAATAAAAGCATAAGTCGGTTACAACCAAAATCCAAAATATGTACATGATCCACAATTATTCTTCGGCATAAACATCTAGACCTAACCATCAATCTAGTGTCCTACATGATCATGGTACAACTAGTCTAAGGGTGAAAACCCAAACGTCTCTCAACATATGACTCCAACCTCCTAAGTCTCCCCCGAGTATCATCGCGATCCCTACGAACCTGACAAAACTCCTCCTATGAAAGAGACATATGAAGTCGAAGACTATTCACACGATCCCTCTCGATATCCAACATAGCACGAACCTTGAGACCTCAAGCTCTCAATCCTCTCGATCATACTAACTCTCTGTCCCCTAGCTATCAACTGATCAGCCTCCAACCATCTCTAAACAGTCACAATCCTGACAATCCTATCAATACGAACCTCAGACATTTGATGGTAAAAGTCACGCACAGCATCATCCAAGTCAATCGGAATATCCTTTAATGACCTAACAATGTCATCCCTAGTGCCACAATATCCTCCTTAACTATCGGTGCTGACATCGGGTCAATACCTACCTCAACCGTGTCTCCAGCACTGGTGTCAGCCTCATACTCCTCTGTGTCATCCCTGACATCCCTAGGGTCAAACTCAACATGATCTCTAACATTATCCCCATCACCAATACCTAACTCCATTTCATCCTCAGTCTCTATAGGATCAATCTTGGTATCCTCCTCTATGCTAGCCTCAGACGAATATGAATCTCTGAACCTCTTACGAGGTGGTAAGAGATCAACACGGGTAGGAGCTAATGATCCCATAACTAGCGTAGATGATGGTACAGAATCAACCGGGGATCTACATCTCTTGCGAGATGGTCTAGCAGAATGTGAAGATGAATGCAGTGGTCTCTCTGATGAATCTCCTGATGATGACTCTGATGTAGTCGGTGGATACAAAGTAGATAATGGAGCAGCAAACTAGCGATGAAATGCCTTACTACATCGTGGTGCTCTCCTCGGAGGGTAACCCAATCTAGGAAATACATCTCTAGTCGAAGATCCAAAATGAGCCTGATCTGGTGCATCCAAACCTAAAGAATGAATTGGCGAATAATCCGAAGATGGACTAGAAGAAGATGAGTGATGGTTTGAAGAACGAGGTAATGCATGCCTACATGTTATTCTGCGAGCTGATAAAGGTCCAACTCTCTTCCTCGCAGTCAACAACTTACGCGGCCCATTAAGATGGGTGCGGTAAGGTCGACCAAAACCGTCGAAGAATCCTGGGCGGGGCAGTAACAGAAGCAATAGGAAACTCAGATGATGATGATGGACGTTTTGTTACCCTGCTTCTCCAACGGAATCGGTAGAAACATAAGGGTTCCTGCCGATGGTGGTCCATCAGAAGATCAGGAGCCCTCAGTGAATCGGTGCGTAAGAATGGTGAATTAGCTGGTGCGGGGAAAATGTGCTCTGCGTGAAGACATATCATATGGTGTAATACTGAATCGGAACTCGAAATAGGGAAACCAAGATCACTCAATCCAGTGGTGTGAAGCGACAAGAGTCGTCTAACCACTGTGAGCGGCAGAGAAATAACAGTGCAATATAGAAGTCTCTGGAGCAACTACAGTATGTAGAAGGTAATTAATAGTAGGAAGATCACCAAATAAGATTACCCGAGAGGGCGGTGATCACACACTCTCATCCGATGAAATCTTAAGAAATAGCAATAGCTGAAGCTGCCATGACTCTGCCACACAAAAGTTTATATAAATCTTCCTTTATATGAACCTTTGATGGCATATAGAAATGATTGATATTGAATCGGCAGGTAAATATGACAATATATAATAGTCTCAAGTATATATAAAAATCTTATATATATGTATAGCAAGGATAGACAACACGTAAACACAAATAGAGGCACATAGGATTATCTTATGGTTAATAGGTCCAGGAACTAGTATAACTACCTGGTTCTCTATAACCTTGGCTCTGATTACCAATGTGTCACACCCCTAGACGGGGCCTGGACGGAATACGTGTCCGAGGGCGTGACGTCATAACAATCCGAACACAAAGCAATAAAGAACGGACACTAATCATGGACGTTTGAAAAATAGTTGTACTCGTTGCATAAAGAAAATTAATTTAATTTTTACAACCGGTCATAAGAAAATTAAATGTAGCGGAAGCATAACAAAGTTTGATAATGATAACGAGTATATAAATAGATAAGTCTTGAAATCGGCGAAGTCACATAGCACATAGACTCCATTTAGCATCAAGAATCAAGCCAAGCTAAGCACCTAATAAAACATGTTTAAAACGTCAACATAATGTTGGTGAAATCATAGGTTTAAGTTAATACAAGATTGGACCACAAGATTTCAAAACGCATGCGACTACTATAACAGATACAACATCACATAAAAGTATTTACTGTTATGCGAAGCTCATGACACCGATGCTAATAAAAACAGGGCATATCATATCATGCCACATAGTATTCCTGCCCTAACTGGTGTCCCAAACCAAAGACCACCACAACGCACATCGACATGACATATATCCGTTTGTTCTTCGTTAAGTGGAACCAAAGCAGATAGGGATAATGAGTCCCAATAAATCTATTTACGCATTCGCACTCACTTAACTAATCCGATTGGCCATAGGTGACTAACGGTTCATGATAGTTCGGGCAATAGTAGTTTGTAAGCAAACTTAGGCAACACATAAACATGTAAAACTCATGTTAAGAACTTGTGTCCAATTTTAAAAGCAAACAATGTTTCTCACCCCAAAGTATAAAGCATTTAAAAATGGGTAAAATATGAGGCTATGAACTCACCTTAAGCAAGTGGTGAATCGATAATCAACGAAGAAGAAATAAAGCCGAAGGGTCCTACACGCGACCTAAATAAATGACGCGTCTTAGGTAAACGAAAGATAATTGAAACTTGTACGACACGCTTTCAAGAGAAAATACATCCATATGTGTTTGTGCTTTAGTTTGTTTAATAAAGTATGACTAAATAAAATTACAAAGTTTTTCGTTAAGTCTTGGAGTTCATATGAAATTATACTTTTAGAAAGTTTTCTATTTTGGAAAGTTTTAGTTTACCAAGACGTTAATTACCGTTCCCCTTATTTGTTAAGTTTCACCCTTATTTCAAATTGCGCTAACTAAACCTTAATTGCTTAATTCCGAGTCCGTTCCGCTAAGTTTTACCATACTTACTATTTTTAGTAAACTTTATCGTGGCTATAAGCCCAAATAAGAGCCAAGAAACGCTTAAATAAGCCGAATAAGCAATACAAGTATTATCAAAAATAAGCTATCTAGCAACATATATTATTCAACCATCACGACCACAACATCAAAACTACAAAAACCCTTATTTTCCTTTTTATATCCCACGAACCAAACACCCTCTTTTTTATTCATTTCGCTTCCAAAAATCGATTTTCACGACGATCAACTTGTACAACTAACATCTATGCATCAAAATAAACCCAAAAGGACAAACGAAATTTAAATTTGAAAACTTACAAGAAAATCTTCAAAAATGTAGATTTCGACACGAACCGGACAACCCAAACGTTGTTTAAATGAATACCCAAACACTCGTATCAACCCGGAATATCACGTTCTCGATCAAAGTTGGAAAATTTATGGTGGATTGTGGTGGTGTAGGTGGCGGCCGAATAACACACACACACACTTATGTGTGTTTTTTTTGAAAATGAAATGGACAATGAATGGAGTGTTAGTGGTATAAGGAATATACTTGTACAAGTTTAGACACATTAGCTAGAAAATAGCCATTTTGTTCCCCTCTTTGACTTTCTTGACCGGATGGCATCCTATGGGGTGTCGGGTCTTTCTTTTCGTGTCGGGATCACTTAAATACTCGTAAAACTCAACCGTAAAATTTACCCCAAAGTTAATTAGCATTTTTATTCACCTTAAAAATACTTTTCCATTAACCTAGAGTATTCACACGACATATTTACACCTTAAACCCTTTCAAAACTCATCTGGACATTAACGGACGTATCAGACTCGATTTTTCGGCATTTCTTAAAATTCACGGGTCAAACCACCCGGAATACAAATAACACAATAATACTTTCCAAAAAGGGATTATTAAGCACAATAAACCACAATTCATCACAATTCTCATAAAAATCATCACCGTCAACACGGTACAAAATCTGAATAAACTGACAAAAGTCAAATAGTCAAAGGACTATAAATGAAATATTCAGAACACAAAAAGGGCAAAGGTTACACTCCTTATTTCTCTCTAAAATCAGCAGCTAAAGGCCAAGAACAAGGATGTTTACAACATTGGTTAAAGGTTTACAAAGGGTTTGCAAAAAAGTTAGGGTTTTGGAGTATTAAACTAGGGTTTTCATTAGTTCTTGGGTTGTTCTAGCATCATTTAGCATCCATATTCATCCAACTTTGTAAGTGATCTTGGGTTGTTCTTGCATCATTTAGCATCCATATTCATCCAACTTTCATACATTATATGCATCTTATATATGAATTATAAGTTCTTAATGTGCTTGTGTATAAGTGAAACTTGTTAAAAAGCTTGAATTATATACTCTAGAATTAAGCAGATTTTTAAGTTGACTTTATGGCTTGTAACGACCACCTTAATGGAACCCATGGGTAAAACTCTTTTCATAATATCATAATATAGTGTGTTACCTAAATTTATAAAGGTGCCCTGAAAGATTCGGGTTCGTATTCATTTTCAAATGATCTTTACAAGATTAGTGCGCAAAACCCAGTCCTGAACTTTATACGACTTTATGGACACTTTAGGAGTAGATTGGATTTTTGGTCCAGTTGAGACTCTTGTAGAGGATATCTTAACTTGAACTCATCAAGTTAGAACAACACTAGACGATAAAAATTGAGTGAGTTATAACCAAAACAAGTTCGGGTAATGTTTCTGCCTTATGGACAACCGGACATATGTGTCTTTTGTACCACTTTTGGAACCTTTAAACTTTGAAACAATATACGAAACTTATATTTTTGGAAAGATAACTCAAAAACCTTCAACCTAGGCTTTTGAAACGTAATATTTTAGTAGAAAACGAGAGAGATACGACCCCATGAAGTTGAGAAAACCCTATTTCTAGCCAACTATTTTTAGTAACTTTTTATATAAAACACTTGTAGCTTTTGTTATAAAGTATATTTTGGACTTTGAAAAACCTTAGACATAAGCATATTAGGTTGTGGTATAAATTTATAATCCCATATGTATTTAGTGCACTCATTGTTGTAAATCTAAAGTGCATCATTATTTAACTAGGTTGCGGTTAGGATTCGGACTTATCACTTGCGTTATTATTTCCTCGATTGAATTGTTTGCTTGAGGTGAGTCTCATAGCCCCTATTTTACTTGTTTTGAACTATTTTAGGGGCAGAGTACATGCTCGTTTACAAACTCGTTTACATGCTCGTTTACAAACTTGTTTTCTTGCTCGGTTACAAACTCATTTACATGCTCGTTTACAAACTCAGCATTTACTTTTATTGAACGTCACTAATTGCTAAACACTTTTCATGATATTGTGAGAGAAGCAGTAGTCAAAACACACTTTTCATGATACTGTGAGTGAATCAGTAGTCACAACACACTTTTCATGATACTGTGAGTGAAGCAGTAGTCACAAAACACTTTTCCTGATAGTGTGAGTGAAGTAGTAGTCACAACACACTTTTCATGATACTGTGAGTGAAGCAGTAGTCACAAAACACTTTTCCTGATCGTGTGAGTGAAGTAGTAGTCACAACACACTTTTCATGATATTGTGAGTGAAGTAGTAGTCACAACATACTTTTCATGATACTGTGAGTGAAGTAGTAGTCACAAAACACTTTTCATGGTACTTTGAGTGAAGTAGTAGTCACAAAACACTTTTCATGATACTGTGAGTGAAGCAGTAGTCACTACAACTTGGTTTCCATCTTTTGGATCTCATTTCTCGAGCAGTACACTTTAGTCATCAGCTTCAACAGCTCTCTCCATGATAAAGCGTATGAAACATCAGTTCCGATGGTTCTCTTGTAAGAATTCTACCAGGTTAATGCACTGTCGAGTAAAGTACATGTAACATACTTCACTTGATATCTCTCCGGACAGTTACTGATGTGAAACACAGTTTCCATCTTTTTACTCCATCTTATCAAACCAACCACACCTTCTGTTCCTTTAAAACTCAGTGGTTGACATTTCATGAAATCTTGGTAAATACATTCATGAGCAGCAGGCCTATCGCCTCTTCCATTCACATTACGGTTCTCATTACCGCCACTGTTGTCGCCTCCATTGTTTCCATTTCCAGTACCATTTCCATTACCATCTCCATTACCATCTCCTCCATTGTCATTCCCATTCCCGAGTTCAAGATCTCGGTTAACCCGGCGAGCCTCTAGAGCTGCGTCCACACGTTGGTTGATCATTTCTTCAATTGCGGCAGGGGTCATACCAGAACGAGTGTTAGTCATTGTTCTACATCACAAGACACAACCCATGGTGAGATTTTGAAACGAATACACGATTACTGGATAACGATAATTTAATACATGCTATGAAATAAAATATAATTACAACACGATTGCCAGAACGAATAAATAACAATATAGATAAATAAACAAGAGAGTCAAAAAAAGCTTTTTATTTCATGAATAAAAGCATAAGTCGGTTACAACCAAAATCCAAAATATGTACATGATCCACAATTATTTCTACTGCTAACATCTAGACCTAACCATCAGTCTAGTGTCCTACATGATCATGGTACAACAAGTCTAAGGGCGAAAACCCAAACGTCTCTCAACATATGACTCCAACCTCCTAAGTCTCCCCCGAGTATCATCGCGATCCCTACGAACCTGACGAAACTCCGCCTGTGAAAGAGACATATGAAGACGAAGACTGTTTACACGATCCCTCTCGATATCCAACATAGCACGAACCTTGAGGTTCTCCAACCTTAAGCTGTCAATCCTCTTGATTATACTAACTCTCTGTCCCCTAGTTATCAACTGATCAGCCTCCAACTGTCTCTAAATAGTCTCAATCCCGACAATCCTATCAATATGAACCTCAGACATGTGATGGTAAAAGTTACGCACAGCATCATCTAAGTCAATCGGCATATCCTCGAATGACCTAACAATGCCATCCCTAGTGCAAGACGAATTAAAAGAATCCTCTCTAGCTGGCTCTACAATCTCCTCCTCAACTATCGGTGTCGACATCGGGTCGATACCTACCTCAACCGTGTCTCCAGCACTGGTGTCAGCCTCATACTCCTCTGTGTCATCCCTGACATCCCTAGGGTCAATCTCAACATGATCTCTAACATCATCCCCATCACCAATACCCAACTCCATATCAACCTCAGTCTCTATAGGATCAATCTCGGTATCCTCCTCTATGCTAGCCTCAGACGAATATGAATCTCTGAACCTCTTACGAGGTGGTAAGAGATCAGCACGGGTAGGAGCTAATGATCCCATAACTAGCGTAGATGATGGTACAGAATCAACCTGTGATCTACCTCTCTTGCTAGATGGTCTAGCAGAATGTGAAGATGAATGCAGGGGTCTCTCTGATGAATCTCCTGATGATGACTCTGATGTAGTCGGTGGATACAAAGTAGATAATGGAGCAGCACACCAACGACGAAATGCCTCACTACATCGTGGTGCTCTCCTCGGAGGGTAACCCAATCTAGGTGATACATCTCTAGTCGAAGATCCAGAATGAGCCTGATTTGGTGCATCCAAACCCAAATAATGAACTGGCAAAGAATCTGAAGATGAACTAGAAGAAGATGAGTGGTGATCAGAAGAACGAGGTGATGCATGCCTCCATGCTAATCTGCGAGCTGGTAAAGGTCTAACTCTCTTCTTCGCAGTCAAAAACTTATGTAGCCCATTAAGATGGGTGCGGTAAGGTCGACCAAAAGGAATAGCCTCCCCGGGTCGGATAAGAATCGCTGACCGTCGACGAATCCCAGGCAGGGCAGTAACAGGAGCAATAGGAAACTCAGATGATGATGATGGACGTGATGCTACCTTGCTCCTTCAATGAGCAACAGTCATCACATACGGATCCTAGGAAGGTGGTCCATCAGAAGAATCAGGAGCCTCAGAAGAATCGGTGCATAAGAATGGTGAAATAGCTGGTAGCGGGGAAATGTGCTCTGATGAAGACATCTCATCTGGTGAATCAGAATCAGAATCCGAATAGGGAATCAAGCCACACAATCCAGTGGGTGAAGCGACAAAGACGTCTTAACCATAGGAGCGCAGTAATGAAATAACAGGACAAGAGCTAGAAAGTCTCGAGCAACCACAGAAGTAAAGGAATAACAGTAGGAATTTCACCTAAAAAGAATAACCCAGAGGGCGGTGATCCCACACTCTCATCCGAAGAATTAGAAGAAATAGCAATAGCTGAAGCTGTCATGAACAGCACAAGCAAACGTTTATATAAATCTCCTTTATATGAAACCATGCAAGGCATAAAGAAATGATGAAATGAATGGCAAGGAAAATATGGCAATATATAATAGTCTCAAGTATATATAGAAATCTTATATATATGTATATAGCAAGGATATACAACACGTAAGCACAAATAGAGGCACATAGGATCACATACTAGTTATAGACCTAGACCAAGTAATAACTACCTGGTTTCTTTTATAACCTGGCTTTGCTACCAATCGTCACACCCTTAATGGGGCCTGATGAATACGGTCCGAGAGCGTGACGTACATAACAATCCACACACAGAAAGAATAAAGAACGACCACTAATCATGGACGTTTGAAAAATAGTTTGTACTTGTTGCATACAGAAAATTAATTTAAGAATTTACAACCGTCATATGAAAAGGTTTAAATGTATCTAAAGCCTAACTAATTTTATAGATGACAAACGAGTATATAAATCGATAAGTCTTGAAAACGGCGAAGTCACTTACACAAATAGCCCATTTAGCATCAAGAATCAAGCAACTAAACACCTGAAGAAAACATGTTAAATGGTCAACATATGTTGGTTGAATTCATAGTTTTAAAGTTAATTACAAGAGATGGACCACAAGATTTCAAAACGTATGCGACTACTATAACAAATACAACATCACATAAAAGTATTTACTATTACGCTAAACTCATGACACCGATGCTAATAACAACAGGGCATATCCTATCATGCCACATAGTATTCCTGCCCTTAACTGGTATCCCAAACCAAAGACCACCACAACGCACATCGACATGACATATATCTGTTTGTTCTTCGTTAAGTGGAACCAAAGCAGATAGGGATAATTAGTCCCAATAGATCTATTTACGCATTCGCGCTTACTTAACCAATCCAATTGGCATAATGTGACTAACGGTTTTCATTATAGTATCGGATAATAGTGGTTTGGTAAGCAAACATAGGCCAACACATAAACCATGTAAACACACGTTAAGAACTTGTGTCTAATTTTAAAAGCAAACAATTCTATCTCACGCCAAATTATTAAGCAAAAGAAAAATCGGTAAAACGTGGGGCTATGAACTCACCTTAAGCAAGTGGTGAATCGATAATCAACGAGGAAGAAATAAAGCCAAAAGGTCCTACACGCGACCTAAATAAATGATGCGTCTTAGGTAAACGAAAGATAACCGAAACTTGTATGACACACTTTCAAGAGAAAAGACATCCATATGTGTTTGTGCTTTAGTTTGTTTAATAAAGTATGACTAAATAAAATTATAAAGTTTTTCGTTAAGTCTTGACGTTCATCCAAAAATTACTACTTTTAGAAAGTTTCTATTTTAGGAAAGTTTTTAGCTTCAAGACGTTAATACCGTCCCCTATATTTGTTAAGTTTCCATATTTTCAAAATGCACTAACTAACCATAATCGCTTAACTTTCAAGTCCGATCCGCTAAGTTTTACCAAACTTACTATTCTTAGTAACTTTATCGTTTTTCCTAAAATATGTTAATGACGTCTTCAAATGATGTTAATCTATATATATGTGTTACTATATGTTTTGCTAGAGTTTAGAAAGTCAAAAAATGTCCGAAAGTGTCCGAAAACTCCTTTTACTATTCACATCAGCACACTATTCATTTGGTTTTGCCGAAAAATGTTTCAAGTTTTATTTGGCTATAACTTGGCTGTTAAAAATGTTTCAAGTTTCATTTGGCTATAACTTGGCTGTTTTATGTCTGATTTTAAAGTGCGATATGTGAAAATTTATCTATTCGAAACAAGCTCTTCAAAAACTACTTTTACGCCTAATGAAAACTTTTTAGGTCGCACATCCAAACCACAAAAACAATTTTGGGACAGCAAGCACTTTTTTTCAAAAACGCAACCAAAATCCACCCAAACTTCACAATAGTGCCTAGTCTAGCCTAATCTCCGTTCACAACTAATCCACAACAAAACCACACATAAATCTAACCTAATCTCATCATATTTATTGTTTCAACACACTTTTCAACTCATCTCACCATAAATTATAAAACAACAAACATAATACTACCATTTTTATAAAAGTTGTCAAGTTACTTTTATCATTTCTTTTTAAAAAGTAACACAAACACATGGATTTCATATATAACATGAACAATATTCATAAGTATAAAGGGAAATGAAACAAGAGATGAATAAACAAAATACTTACCATGAATGAAGAATCAAAAGAGAAAACACAAAACAATTCCCGAAAAGACTAGATCTATAAAACCCACTTATAAAATTAGAAACCCTAATTTTATAATCTTGAGAAAACCTTTGGAAATCAACCAACCAATACTTGAATCTACCTTAGGAACCCTTGGAAATGAACTTAGAACACTTGGATCTTGAAAAGAATCAAAGAAAATGGGAACCCTATGAAGGGTGGTTTGGCCGTGGGTTTCAAGAGAAGAGGGAGAGAAGAGATGAATTTTTGAAGAGGCAAGAAATGATATGAGAACCCTAAGTTATGATTTAGTGTGATATATATAGGACCAAACACTTGAGGTTAGTGTTTTTTAGGTGGCCCACAGTAGTACTCAACCACACCAAGGGTGTGTGTGGTCTTGGGTTCGGCCAAAACTAGCCACAAGGACCCAAATGGGTTCAATTTTTCTAGCTAAGGTTTCAAGGCAACAGGTCAATGGTCAAATACTATCAAAGTAGTGTAAAATGTGTACAGTAATCACATGTGAAGGTTGCATGGGATGTCTACACATGAGAGTGACACTCTCATGTGTCATTTTCTATACTTGCATGTACACATGGGTGCATGTTTCAAAAATAGATGCCTTTTATTTAAATTTGAGTTCAAGGTGATATAGTTATGGTTTTGGGCGTCCGAATTTATGGAGGGGGAAGATATGAACGAAATTTTTAACTTGCAAACACGAGACATACGATAACTAAAGTTTACACGAAAAGGTTGCTGGTTTTCGGGGTTCCGTTTGGTCAAAAACGCGAAAACGCAATTTAAATGATAAAACCATAAAATTAATATCGGAAGTGATTAAAAATCACGAAACACATAGAAAAGTTAAAATATCTCATATGAGGCCTAAATTATTAATAACCGATGTCGGGACGCGCCCGATGACGTTTTTTAGATTTACGCGGTTTAACTTCCTGGTAAACTGTCAGATTCAAACGTAACGTGAAAAAGTCAAAGATAATAATCGGAAAAGTTTAAAATGTTGACCTGAAACTTACGGGGTGTGGCAATCGCTACAATGATGAAGTGATCTAGTCCATCTCATAGAATTGTCTAGTCAATGTTTGTATAATGTCAGAATAATTTTAATGTTTGTTAACAGTAAAATAAATATCATAATTTAGTAGATCGCTACAATGATGAAGTGATCTAGTCCATGTCATAGAATTGTCTAGTCAATATTTGTATAATGTCAGAATAATTTAGTAGATCGCTACAATGATGAAGTGATCTAGTCCATGTCATAGAATTGTCTAGTCAATGTTTGTATAATGTGAGAATAATTTCAATGTTTGTTAACAATAAAACAATTGTCATAATTTAGTAGATCGCTACAATGATGAAGTGATCTAGTCCATGTCATAGAATTGTCTAGTCAATGTTTTTTAACAGTATATGTAAATTCGAAATTATTTTCTAGATCGCATGAAGTTAATAGTGATCATGATGTATACTATGTTATTGTTGTATATATACCCAGTAAAATAGCATCGAGCCATAACAATTAAAATTTTTAAACAATGTCAGACAACATACCATTTGATCTTCAATTGGCTATCATGAATAGACTTCCAGTGAAATCTTTACTTCAATTTCGTACTGTGTTAAAGTCGTGGAAGTATTCCATAGACTGTTCCGACTTTATTTGTAAATACGGTTTTCGTGAGAGCAATAATTGTTGTTTATATTTAACCTTTAAGCAAGATCTTGAAGATTTTATATGCTCGTTAGATGATAATTTAGCAATGTCACATGTAGTTTTTTCTCTCTTAAACCAGTTGCTACATCTAAAGGTGTATGGTGTTTTTCATATGAGGAAAACTCAATGCTATTTATTTAGAACCCATCACTTAAAAAATCGGTCCGTATATTAGTCCCCAATTACACATTTGAACCCGACTCGCCCAAAATGTTATTTGGTTTTAGTGTACATCCTGTCACTCTAGACCCAACAATTTTGAAGATAAATTATCCCTATTATGGTCATGGTCCATGGTATGTGTCAGTGTTTACATTAAGCTCGAGAACTTGGTATAAACTTGAGAGTTACTGTTTGCCACGTGAATATATAAGAATTAAACGGTCAGGTCAAGCAGTTGTTGGTGGTAAAATTTTCTGGGTTGGTTCAGAGAAGTTTTATAGTGATGATGGTATTTCATACAAACCTTAAACCAGTAACCAGGCAAAATTCCTCTCTCCCAAATTGTATTCTAATATTATCAGTTATAAAGTAATACAAAGGGACATTTTCATTTCCATCACCTTCTACCTCAAGTTGCTGACCTAACATGAAATGTATTAAGATACAATTCTCTGTCCAATCATTTTGATCTAATACCCAACCAAAACAAGATTGCCGAAATGGTTGTTCCCGTTTAGTGCCACTAATTTTTTTCTCTAACTAATTTAAGCAGCCTTAACTTACTTATACAAGTAACAAGAATACGGGTACCTATATTAACAAATAAATAAATAACCATATATTACTACGCATACAAACATCAAAAAATATAATAGTGGATAATTTAAAATAAAAATATTATACCTCGTAACCGCTCAAATCCATCTTATAATAAAGAAGTAAAACAAGAAGTCACCAACAACACCACCTCAAAATCACCGCAAACCGCAACAATCCACAATGCAACAACAACAACACAAGCTTCAAACTAAATCAAGTTATCAAAACTTCTACAAATCAGAACTACTTTTTTTAGAAATAAAGATAGACACATTGTTGATAGTATATCACTTCTCATTTATATGCATAATCAGATTTGAATTTTAGAAAATAACAAAAAAATTACTGCAGTTGGCATTGATACATCATTTCATACTGTATAGCAGTGATACATCAGTTCATATTGTATGTTACTGTGCTTCTTAAAATACAAACAGTACAAAAAAAACCAAATCGTTATACCTTAGGCGCGATTTACATTTAATGCGTCTAACCCCACTGATTTTTTATTGCTTCTGACCCCACGTGAACCTGCTTCTGACCTCACGTGAACCTGACAAAATCAGTTTTTTTTAAATCGTTATAGAAGAGTAGCGATCTTCATTTTTAAAAAATTAGGGCTCTGATTTCACTTCGTTATTTCCTATGTGTGTTTAATTGGGCGACACGTGTAATTTGAGTTGATCGCTACCCACTTGTAGCGATTTAGAAGTTTATTTTCGAAAAAAAAACCTGCAGGGTTACTGCAGGAATACACGAATCCCAACGGGCCAATTACGTAATTTTCGCTTGAAACAATGGTTCTAAGATTTTCTACTTTTTAGGACTTTTGATTTGACCTAGTAGTTGTTGTACATGCAATGTTTTGAAAACCGGTTCTTAAATTGATCCGGTCAAGTCATCGGGTTACCGGTTCAACCGGTTTGACCATAGGACACCCCGGTTTTCTAAAAAAAATTATAAAATAATATTTGCAATGATAATAAAAAGGTATATATATATAAACCATGAAGATTCCATATACGAGCCTAAAAACCATTTACTAACATAAATAACATCTAAAAACAAAATTACGTCGCAAATATATACAATTAACTTGCTTTATTTGTAAAAAACATGAAAAAAATAAAACCCGGTCAGGTATCGAGAACCGGGTTGACCCGGGTCAATTCAAACCCGGTAGGTCTAACCGGGTTTTGAAAATATGAAACCCGGTTTAATTTGACCTGTTTTTTCGACCGGAACCGGTTGAACTGACCGGGTGGAACCGGGTTTCAAAACATTGGGTACATGTTTTAGTGTTTAGAAGTAGATGCATGTGTTGTGCACCACTTGGACTTTGATCCAGTGGTAAGTGAGTTTCCCACTAACCAAAAGGTTGTGGGTTTATTATATTTGTGAGATAAAAAAATACCGTTAAAAAAAAGATGCATGTGTTGTGCTGATTTTCAAGGTTTTCGAAAAGGGGAGTTTAGGACTTTGGTTTAACCCATGTGATTGTTACCACATAAGTTGGTTCCAGAATTAATTAAAAATGTCAGTTTTATTCGCAAACTAAGAACAAATAGCCCAGAAACATAAAAACACAAAAGCCGAGCATTTCTTAACAAAAGTCAACATGCAACATACAATATACAGCAACATGCTTCTACATACAGATTTAGAATCAAGTCCCATTCAGCCATAAAATCATACAGTCTATATCTGTCATGTGAGCTAGAAAAATAGATGGTGTTTGTCATGGTTAATAGCTAAATGGGTCATTGGGTCCAGAGGCGGAGCTAGTAGGGTGGCTAGCAGGTGCTCAGCCACCCCCAACCGTCCTAACTTGTCTAAAATATAGCTTAAATTTCAGCTCATGTCTCATCGAGTTTTCAATTTTGCACCCGCTATAAGGCTAAGTCTATTAGCTACGGTGATATGTGTCCCTAAATTTGGACGTCGAATTGTTGAAGTGTGTCGGAAGTTACAGGTTACTAAGAACAAAGAAGAAGAAGAATGAGAAAGAAGGCTACATTTATTGAGAAAATAAAAGTATTATAAAGATAAAATGTACAAGCACAAGTACTATAAAAAGGGAATTGTTACCCATAAAGATTCACATAACAAGAGACATGATCCGGAGGTCGGGGAGGATTGAACAAATGTTTAGCCATATTATTTAGTGAGAGAAAGGGAAGATGTGTGTATTCTAGAGAGAGAAACACACATACCTTATTACAAGTAAAATGAATCCTCACCCCTCCATGGAAGTATGGAGGGGATATATATAGCCCTGTGTCCTCCACTTCCAATTCCACTGCACACTCTGAAGTCAGTGCTCGACCCAGCGATGTGGTAGCTACGCCTATCCAAACTGAAAGCACCCCATCCATTGTCTGTGATGGACATAAAGAAGGAAACATACATCTAAAGAATGCCCAAACTCTTCTCTTTTCATCTGAACCTACACAAGAAACGGAGTCACCTATTGCAAATGACACTTTAAACCAACATCCTGACAACAAAAAGAACCAAGACCCGTTGCAAAAGGAAGCATTGGCTGTAGTAGATTCATTGTTTGTTTGCAGCATTCTCGATCCCGGATGTCATTATCAAAAGATAGTTACAGAGGATCAGGTAAACTATAAAGTCTTGATCTTTAGTCTTATAACTAATTTTAATTTGGTGGTTTAGCTATTTGAGCAGATTTTGAAACGTTGATGTAGCTTGAACGATCTTCTAACATTGACATTTAAAGTGCACAGCAGAATTTTATAGAAGAAAAGGCCAATCACACCAACTAATATTGCTTCTTTGACATTCGGTTTTGATGATTATCCGTTTGGGGAAACATGCAAGAGATCAACAACAATTCTTCTCACGCATGCAGAATACTTCACAAACCATACTAAGTGAAGTAGTATAAACTACTTCCCCGTGGAAGTTGACCTGATAGCATCAAAGTATCAAAGTATCAAAGTACACGTATTCCCCCATGATGGTTTCGAACTCTCAGAAGCATCATTGACGTGTACGCCCAAAATACAGGAGAAGTTTCTTGTTCAAACAACAATCCTTAAAAAGTTATGAAAGACATTGAAGAACGATTGAAAAGATTATTTATTGAGAACTGTGAAGTATCATTGACAGTTCAGTAGCTTAAATATCCCGTGAGAAGTTGCGGATCACAATCTCATACCATAATACTATCCTGGCTAACTTACCAACCTCGTATTCTGTCGGCTATTGCTGTGACCACTTGGTGAAGTAAACCTGATAT
This sequence comes from Tanacetum coccineum, assembly GCA_026074375.1. Taxonomy (NCBI): domain Eukaryota; kingdom Viridiplantae; phylum Streptophyta; class Magnoliopsida; order Asterales; family Asteraceae; genus Tanacetum; species Tanacetum coccineum. The sequence goes on along the minus strand of BQNB010061120.1, from coordinate 8,191 downwards.
ACCAAACTTAAAAATGAAGTAGAATCCCCCAAATTTGTTACTTAAGCTCGCACTGATGTTGATTGAATGACTTATGATATACAACACATAACTTACATGTTAATTATGCACCTACACTATGTTAGGTTAATGTATGATAAATAAGGTTCAAATGTCATACAATCTTACACATTAAACTTGTTGATTATTGTGTTGATGCATGCTTAGATAAACTTGCATGCTTATATCTATATGTCTTATACATCTATGTATATATTTTCTCACACTAGAATATCTTTCTTCGCATCCGGATCACTAATCTAAATTTTCAAAAGAGTCATAAAATGGTCTTAAATCTTCTAGAGTATCCTTTCATATATTTCTTTAATCACCATCTCTCTTTCTTCTAAATAATCCACTCTTTGTCACGGAAAAGTTAGATGCAAACCTAATACCCTTCCAAGCAGGTTTGACAACTTAAATATGTCATTTAAGTGAATCTTTTCAGGATCGTTTTGGGATTAAGTGTTGTTGTTTGTGTGGCGTGTTGTTATGGTTGATTGTGTCTTATGAGTCTCGATTCTTGATTGTGGTGTTTGTTTGTTGTTCTTGTTTTGATTATAATATTCCCAAATTCGGTCATATGCCCAAAGTCGGTCACATGCCCACCTGATGCGCGGATCGACCTTCGCGGTAAGGTCAAATTTTTTTTGGGAAATTAGGTTTTCAAAACAAGGGTTTTCAATGGATAAAATGCAGTCTTCTTGAGACAAAACGCAAGATCTTGAGACAAAACTCAATGATTTGTTGAGATTTGGGCAGCATAACGTTTAGATTTACTGTATAAATGGTCTTCAGTGAGGCAAAACGCAATGACCAAAATGCAGTCTTGAGGCAAAACGCAATGACCAAAACGCAGTCTTAAGGCAAAACGCAATGACCAAAACGCAGTCTTGAGGCAAAACGCAATCAAGAACACCCCTTCAGTGAGTCAAAACGCAGCCAAGAAAAAAATCATCAACCATTCTTGAAAGCCACGAAATGATGTTAAAACCACCTAGTAATGATGCAAGGGATAGATCTAAGCCCGAAAGTACAAATCTTTAACACTTTTAACCACAAACAAAGATCAAATCTTGATTTTCTTGGTATATTTTTCGAACCAAAAAAAATAAACAACCCAACCCATGAATTTTGATGATTTTGAACCACAAATCAAACAACACTTCACTTCATATAACAAACCACGAATCGATCAAGAAAATAGATAAAGAAAGTGAGTTGATTTAGAGAGAGAAAGAGGAGAGAGAGTTGAGAGAGAAATTAGAGAAAGAAGAAAATGGAATTTTTATTAATGAACCAACTTCCTTTTCCTAGGTGGAAAAGTTATTTATATACCCCGACACATTAAGTGACGTTCGGGATATTTGACTAGGACCCGGGCTCGGGTTTTGCTTGGGATTAAACCCGAAACATATACAATATTAGATTAACTATCGAGCCCGATTCCCGATACTTTCCTATTACAACGTTAACTAATTGATTGACCGAGACTTAAATACATAATGAACGAACTTCATGTTCGACTCAATATTTTGAGGCTAACAATCTCCCCCGAAGTGAGTTCATTGATGACACTCCTTCATGAGATCAATGAGATTGCTTTTGTCGTTAAGCTCATGTGGTCTTGGTCTTTCTCTTTGTTCTTTGTTGTAGGCTTGTTCCTTCATGCTTTGCGATCTTCTTGACATTTCCTAGTCACCATGCGTGCGGCTTATTTTAAATAATGTAATTTCAGTAATTTAGCCGACATATTTTAGGGCTAACAGTAATGGTACTACTTTTATTGCTTTTATTGGGAAAATAGTGGTGTGTTGGCGTGTTGTAGTAAGAAAGCATTTTAAAATGAAATGGTACATATAATAAATTTAAGAGAGAATTTCATTTATATCCTTGCAAAAACTATAAATTACATCAATATCTTTGTAAAAATTTTATTTACGTCAATATCCTTTCAAAACTCAAAAAATACACAAAAATATCCAAATATACAATTAAACTTTAAATAAGTGTCTTTAATATGTAAAACTTTATTTTGATTATTTGTGTGACTATTCTACCCTTCTCTTCAACAATAACTAACAATTAAAAATTCAAAAAATATTACTCAAAATCACAAATCACAAAACTGAAAGCATGTCAAAACGTAATTCATCATAATATCAGTACAAAATATTAGTCAATATGTTTGATTGATGCTTTGTTCCCATTTTTGGGATTTAGGCTTTTTTTCGCGGGAAATGAATTAGGTCACCACCACAATTACTTTTAATATTAGTTTATTTATATTTGGATGATTTGTTAATCATGAGTGTCATAGTTATCTTGATTTGTCAATCATGAGTTGTTATAGTTATCTTAGGCTCAAGTCATCCTCTTTGTAATCTATATATACTTTGTATTTTGGTGAGAAATGATCAAGGAAATCAATTAGCCTTCTAAGGGTTTTCTATCTTCTTACATGGTATCGGAGCAGGTCTGATCCTCAGACCGAGGTGGCTATGTTGAGCCGCCTCCCTTACGCCACCCCGTCAAAGCATCTCCTCAAAAAAAAATGTTTGTTTTATTTTTAAAACGTGCTAAGGTCACGAGTTGTTAAAACGTGCCAAGGTCACGAGTTGTTAAAACGTGCTAAGGTCACGTTCGTGCTAAGGTCACGAGTTGTTAAAACGTGCTAATGTCACGTTCTTGTGTTATTCGTGCTAAGGTCACGAGTTGTTAAAACGTGTCAATGTCACGTTCCTGTGCTAAGGTCACATTTTGTTTATTTTTCTTTTTCTTTTCAGGTTTACTATTCCAGTCAAAGCTTTCGCGTTTTCGTCGCTCAGACTGCGGGAGAGTGTTAACCGGACAAATTGATAATTATCTATCAAGCATTAATTGTCTAATTGACAATTATCAATCAAACATATTGACTAATACAAAATCATTGTATTTATTATTTCTCTTGTGTCATCTCAAATTAAATATTAAAGAATAATTCCAATTAAAAGGATAAGAACTCTCCGTCACATGCATGTTTTACAATCTCAATTACAATAGTTGCACATTATTATAATTGTGCTTGTAGAAATGGGTCAAATCAGAACCCGTTAGATTATGTCGTGCATTGGCAATTGGAAAGTTATTAATATGACAACCGGAGACGAAAGGGACTGGAGATTTAACAAACGCAGTGATCTTCTTAATTAAGATTTGAAGGGTATAAATGTAATTTGTTATGTTATTTAATATTTAGAAAATAAAATAAAAGATGTTAGTAATTTAGTTGTAATTTATTTTTAAATTTGGGCATATTTGAGAATTTTAATCTTTTGAAAGGGTATCGATGTAATTAATTTTTTTGCAAGGATATTGATGTAATTTGAAGTTTTTGTAAGTATATAGATGAAATTCTCCCTAAATTGAATTATCATTATAACCATGGTTTTAAAAGGCGCGCAAAGGCCTCGCAAAAGCCTCGCAAATGCGCGAGGCGTAACCTTCACGCCACGCAATACACCAAGGCTTGGGCTTAAGGCTTGACGTGAGATGAGGAGTGAAAAAACATGATAAGAAGCCATAAAACGTGATGCGTAGAGGCTTTTTTGAATTCAGTTTCGATAAAAATCGTATTTTTATATAGAAATGAAAAAGATTACATGCAAAGTTAGTTTCTTGACCTTATTCCTTGTGTGTGACACTTTTTGTAAACTTAATATATTTGTAATATGATATAAATATATAAAGTTATAAATATTTTCATATTTTGTGCCGCTTTAAGTTACGCCTTAAAAACGTCATGACTCGCTATGGCTCACAAAGGCGTGAGGCTTAACCATGTCGCCATGTCACGCCTCACGCTATTTATAACATTGATTATAACTTGCAAGTATTTATTTCAAAGTTTGTTAATAGAAGTTTAGAAAGTTTTAAGAAGACAAAAAAAGTCATGTTCATAATAAAATTACTAAGTAGAGATGTGTATATGTTATTTTACATTTCAAAAATCTCGAACCAATTATAATGTGGACAAGAAACTTTAACATTTTTTGTCAAAAACAAGTTAATCAAAGAAATGGTTCACGTTTTAGTAATTTTTATAAAGACAAAGATATATTTTAACTTGTGCAAGTTCGTCTTTCGAATGCAAATAGGTTTATCAATTCGATCGGGTCGAAAAAATATTAAACACTATTACTATCTTAAAATATTCGAGCCCCCCTAATAACAATTCCTGGCTCCGCCCTGATCGGGTCCAAATTAATTCAAGAATATTTAGTAAAAAGTATATGATTCTGGATATAGATCATTTGATTGTTTGAAGTGAGAAGTACATGGTTTGATACTTGTATTATACATATGAGTTGAAGGTGGTTCAAAATTGGTGAATACAAGTTTTGGATTTTGGTTTCATGTATGTATCGCTCTTGGCGTATTAGTTTATTTTTAGGCAAAGGGGTTGGAATAGATTCAAGGATTTTGAGTAACACAAGTTAGGACTCTGTTTTGAACCATTTAACTCTTGTTGTGCCCATTGAGGAATGTTTTAGGATTTTGAGATCATGTTACAGTTGGTTTGTTTTACGTAGCATTTAAACTAATGTTGCATGTTGCGCATTGATGAATGTGTACTGACTACTTTGACATGTTCAGGCAGGAGTAAATTTTGTAAGAAGATAGAAAACCCTTGGAAGGCTAATTGATTTCCTTGATCATTTCTCACCAAAATACAAAGTATATATAGATTATAAAAATGATGACTTGAGCCCAAGATAACTATGACAATTAATGATTGACAAATCAAGATAACTATGACACTCATGATTAACAAATCATCCAAATATAAATAAACTAATATTGGAAGTAAGCCAATCAAACATATTGACTAATACGCCCTCGCAGTTCGAGCGGGAGGAGGGCGGACGCTCAAACTGGATCAAAAATCTTCAAACAAAACTGAAGGCAGTCCCTTGGTGAAGATATTAGCAATTCACGAAAGCTCGAGACTGAAAGAGATTACTTGTTTTATTGATGAAACTAACTTTGTTGATGGGAACGTCTTTAAGCAAGCGAGAGCGGAGCCAAATCTTTATGATCCATGACTTGAAAGCAATTGTAGCAACTTACGAAGTGGATAAAAAGTCCCACAAGATGATATTGTCTTTTTTTGTTGAGGTAAACTAAATGAAAGGAGAAAAAAATAAAAATAAAAGAGATTTGAAAAGAACGAATGAAAGGAAATAGAAACAAGAGTTGATATTTTATGTGAATTGTTTTGGTTTTTTTTTCCACAGCGAACTAAATTCAAAATAGATGACAACAGACAAATAAGTTTTTTTATAGGGAATTTAGTTGCGGCTCATGATGGCCGACTACTAGGGTTTTGATAATAGAGATGAGAGATTTGATTCTTTTTGGAGATGATAGAAGCGGCTCATGACGGCCGACAGTTAGGTTTTGAGAATGAAGATAGAGAGATTTGATTTTTCTTTGGAGTTGATAAAAGCGGCTCATGATGGCCGACAACTATATTTTTTAGAATGGTGATTTATAGTGTTTGACGAGGTGGTATTGAGGCAGCGGCTCATGGTGGCCGACCAGGTCCTAGATATAACCTGCTCATGATACCGTGTAAGGCTGCATGGTATAGCAACCAACTCACCATTCAATTCAAAAGTCACTTTCAATTTCATTAGGCCGGTCCACAAAAGTCACGCGCCACTTTTGTATAAAGAGGTGAGTGGCTCACCACCATAAGTGAAAGGTAACTTGGGCCCCATCTTTTTTGTTACCGTTTCATTTATTAAAAAAAAACTTTTTTTAAAACCCCATTTTTTACTTATAAATACTCACTACTTTACCCATTTTTATACACATCTCTCTCAATTTATTTATACACACTTCTCACATTTTACATTTAATCAAAATGAATTCGTATACGTTTATGGGCCTAGATGATGTAGAAGAAGGAGAAGAAATTAGTAGCCGCAAGAAGAGTTTTATTAAACGAGCCATTGCGTATATTAAGATGAGACGACAAACTACTCGAGTGCCGAGAAACAGTATAACCAGAGATCGTGCTGGTGCTCATGAGCGTCTGGTCATCTCCTTTTTTACTGAGACCCCGAGGTATGATGAAAAACGATTCCGGCAGACGTTCCGAATGGCTCGTCCACTTTTCAACCGGATAGTGAATGCAGTAACTAATCACTCTGCATATTTTCAAAGTAATCCTGATTGTACTGGAAGAGAAGGCATTTCTCCGTTGATAAAGTGCACATCTGCAATTCGTCAATTGGCATACGGCGTTAATGCTAGTTTTCTAGATGAGTATATGCAAATAAGTGAGAGATCATCACGTAAGGCGCTTACTAGTTTTTGTCAAGCTGTTATGGAGATTTATGGTCCCGAGTATTTGAGAAAACCTACGGTGACTGATGTTGAAAAACTTTATCGGCATCACGAAGCAAAGCACGGGTTTCCAGGGATGTTAGGAAGTCTTGATTGCACGGATTGGGAGTGGTTCGGTTGTCCGTACGCCTTTAAAGCGCAGTACGTTAGACGTGATCATGGTTCGAATCCGTTCATTCTGCTTGAAGCTGTTGCGTCGCAAGACTTGTGGATATGGCATGCTTTCTTTGGTGTTGTTGGGTCGAACAACGACATCAATGTTTTGTATCAATCCCCTTTATTTAACGATCTCAAAACCGGACGAGCACCTGAGATTCCTTTTGTGGCTAACGGCGTAACTTACCCATCTGGATACTATCTTGTTGACGGGATATATCCGGAATTGGCGCCACTCGTTAAGACGATTCCAGAACCAGCTGATGATGACCACAGACGAATTTTGTATAAGAAAAAGCAGGAATCGGCAAGGAAAGATGTGGAACGAGCGTTTGGTGTTCTTAAGAAGAAATGGGCAATACTAGCCAATCCCACACGAGCGCTAAAAAAAGATAGGATTGTTAATATGATGTACACATGCATCATATTACATAATATGATTCGCAAATACAAAGAAGTTGCGATATCTCCTACATGGTTCCCGGAGGAAGCACATCAGCCGGACGACCCGCTACGAAATGAAGAACAAGTGCAACGAGTTATGAGGTGGATCAGATCATCACAAGAGCATCAAAATCTTCGACACGATTTGATCGAACACTTGGCTCAAAATGCTTAGTTTTAGCTTTGTTTGTTTCATACTTTGTTATGTATTTTTATTTTCGTATTGTACTTTTTTATGTAATGTTTTTAATGTATGAATAAAAGTTTTTAATTACGTTTACGTTTTTATTAATTTCGTACGTTTACGTTTACTTTTTTAATTTATGAATGAAACTAATTAAATAAAAAAATGATGTGTAAGGTGAGTTTGGTATGAAATGTGAGTGTTAAAACGGTTGAAAGGTGAGTGGTAAAGTTGGAGAAAGAAAGCTGACGTGGCGCAGAGGTGTATGGTGAGTGAGGCATTCCTATACCATCCAGCCTAAGAAGATAGAAAACCCTTGGAAGGCTAATTGATTTTCTTGAACATTTCTCACCAAAATACAAAGTATATATAGATTACAAAGAGGATGACTTGAGCCCAAGATAACTATGACAACTCATGATTGACAAATCAAGATAACTATGACACTTATGATAAATAAACTAATATTGGAAGTAAGCCTAATCAAACATATTGACTAATAAATTTGAGTGACCCTTTACCCATGGTGTCCACAACCTCCAATTCCCCTGCTCACTCCAAAACAACTACTCAACCGTCTGTGAAAGATTTCAAGAACACCCAAATGGTTCTCGTTGTGTCCTCCACTTCCAATTCCACTGCACACTCTGAAGTCAGTGCTCGACCCAGCGATGTGGTAGCTACGCCTATCCAAACTGAAAGCACCCCATCCATTGTCTGTGATGGACATAAAGAAGGAATCGCACATCTAAAGAATGCCCAAACTCTTCTCTTTTCATCAGAACCTACACAAGAAACGGAGTCACCTATTGCAAATGACATGTCCGCGTAGATACCGGACGGGCCCCATATCCGAACGGGTCAGACGGGTCCGGACGGGCGCACTACATCACCCCAAAGAAGACAAAACGTTAGACTCGATAAAGAGGGACACCTCTTTAAACCGTTGGACAATAACAAACACTTATGCAACAT